>JBBYHO010535019.1:0-15882 GCA_038382025.1 Adansonia gregorii | reverse complement strand
GTGGTGCCTAATCATTAAAAGAACAGAGATTTTTATGTGAATCTGTGTTTATCCCAATTGAAAGATGAACTTTAATTCTAAAAATAGTGGTAAGAGAAGTTTTTGTTATGAAACCAATGTATCAATATCACTCACGCAATGAGGAGAATGTGTTTATGGCTCCTAATCAAGAAAACAAAGGAGAATATTACATGAATTCGTGCTTATCCCAATTGATAGACGAACTTTGATTCCAAAAATGGTGGGAGGTGAAGTTTTTCAAGCATCAATTCATTTATCGTAATGAGTGGAATGAATTTATGGTGCGCAATTGTTAAAAGAACGGAGATTATTAGGCGATCCCAATTGAAAAATGAACTTTAATTCTAAAAATGGTTGAAAGAGAAGCTTTTCTTATGAAACCAAGGCATCAACATCATTTATACCAACGAGGAGAATGAATTTGTGGTGCCTCTTTGTTTAAAAAAAGGAGATTACTATGTGAATCCATGTTTCTCCAAATCGAAAGACAAACTTTAACTCTAAAAATGGTAGAAAAAGAAGTTTTTCTTATGAAACCAAGGCATCAATATCATTTATCCTAACGAGGAGAATGAATTTATGGTGCCCAATTATTGAAAGAAAGAAGATTATCAAGCCAATCCAAGTTCATCCAAATTGAAAGATGAACTTTAATTCCAAAAATGGTAGAAAGAGAGGTTGTTCTTATGAAACCAAGGGATCAATATCATTTATCCCAATGAGGAGAATGAATTTGCAGTTCCCAACCATTGAAAGAAAGGAGATTATTACGTGAATCCTTCTTTATCCAAATTGAGAGATGAACATTAATTCTAAACATGTTAGAAAGAGAAGTTTTTCTTACGAAACCAAGGCGTCAATATCATTAATCCCAATAAAGAGAATGTGTTTATGCTTCCCAATCATGGAACAAAGGAGAATATTACGTGAATTCGTGTTTATCCTAATTGATAGGTGAACTTTGATTCCAGAAAATGGTGGGAAGTGAGGTTTTTCTTATGAAACCAAAGCATCAATTCATTTATCCCAATGAGTGGAATGAATTTTTGGTGCCCTATCATTAAAAGAAAAGACATTATTATGTGAATCCATTTTTATCCCAATTGAAAGGCAATCTTTAATTGAAAAAAAGGTAGCAAGAGAAGTTTTTCTCATGAAACTAAAGCATCAATTCATATATCCCAATAAGGAGATTGAATTTGTGGTGCCAAATCATTGAAAGAAAGGAGATTATTATGTGAATCCATGCTTATCCAAATTGAAAGACAAACTTTAATTCTAAAAATGGAAGAAAGAGAAGCTTTTCTTATGAAATTAAAGCATCGATATCATTTGTCATAATGGGGAGAATGTGTTTATGGCTCGTAATCATGAAAATAAAGGAGATTATTACGTGAATTCGTGCTTATCCCAATTAATAGATGAACTTTGATTCCAAAAAATTATGGGAAGTGAAGTATTCTATTAAACGAAACCATCAATTCATTTATCCTAACGAGTGGAATGAATTTGTGGTGGCCAATCATTAAGACAAAGGAGATTATTATGTGAATCCATGTTTATCCTAATTAAATTATGAACTTTAATTCCAAAAATGGTAGAAAGAGAAGTTTTTCTTATGAAACCAAGGCATCAATATCATTTATCCCAATTTGGAGAATGAATTTGTGGTGCCTAATCATTGAAAGAAAAAAGATTATTAGGTGAATCTGTGTTTATCTAAATTGAAAGACGAACTTTGATTCTAAAAATGGTAGAAAGAAAATCTTTTCTTATGAAACCAAAGCATCAATATCATTTATCATAATAGGGAGAATGTGTTTATGGTTCCTTATTGTGAAATAAATGAGATTATTAAGTGTATTCGTGTTAATCCTAATTGATAAATGAAATTTGATTCTAGAAAATGGTGGGAAGTGAAGTTTTTATCTGAAACCAAAGCATCAATTCATTTATCCCGATGAGTGGAATGAATTTATGGTGCCTAGTCATTAAAAGAACGGAGATTGTTATGTGAATCCTTGTTAATCCCAATTGAAAGATGAACTTTAATTCTAAAAATGGTGGAAAGAGAAGTTTTCGTTATGAAACCAATGTATCAATATCACTCACCCAATGAGGAAAATGTGTTTATGGCTCCTAATCTTGAAAACAAAGGAGATTATTACATGAATTCTTGCTTATCCTAATTGATAGACGAACTTTGACCCTAAAAAATGGTGGGAAGTGAGGTTTTTCAATGAAACTAAAGCATCAATTCATTTATCCTAATGAGTAGAATGAATTTATGGTGCCCGATAATTAAAAGAATGGGGATTGTTAGGTGAATTCGTGTTTATCCCAATTGAAAAATGAACTTTAATTCTAAAAATGGTAGAAAGAGAAGCTTTTCTTATGAAACCAATGCATCAATATCATTTTTCCTAGCGAGGAGAATGAATTTGTGGTGCCTCTTCATTAATAGAAAGGAGATTACTATATGAATCCATATTTAACTCTAAAAATGGTAGAAAGAGAAGTTTTTCTTATGAAACCAAGGCATCAATAACATTTATCCCAACGAGGAGAATGAATTTGTGGCGCCCAATCAGTGAAAGAAAAATATTCTTAAGCGAATCCGTGTTTATCCAAATTGAAAGATGAACTTTAATTATAAAAATGGTAGAAAGAGAAGTTTTTCTTATGAAACCAAGGCATCAACATCATTTATCCCAATGCGGAGAATGAATTTGCAGTGCCCAATCATTGAAAGAAATGAGATTATTATGTGAATCCGTCTTTATCCAAATTGAAAGACGAACATTAATTCTAAATATGTTAGAAAGAGAAGTTTTTCTTACGAAACCAAGGCGTCAATATCATTAATCCCAATAAGGAGAATGTGTTTATGGTTCCCAATCATGGAACAAAGGAGAATATTGCGTGAATTTGTGTTTATCCCAATTGATAGGCGAACTTTGATTCCAAAAAATGGTAGGAGGTGAGGTTTTTCCTATGAAACCAAAGCATCAATTCATTTATCCCAATGAGTGGAATGAATTTTTTGTGCCCAATCATTAAAAGAAAGGACATTATTACGTGAATCCATTTTCATCCCAATTTAAAGGCGATCTTTAATTCTAAAAATGGTAGAAAGAGAAGTTTTTCTGATGAAACTAAAGCATCAATTCATATAACCCAATAAGGAGATTGAATTTGTGGTGCCCAATCATTGAAAGAAAGGAGATTATTATGTGAATCCTTGTTTATCCAAATTGAAAGACAAACTTTAATTCTAAAAATGGTAAAAAGAGAAGCTTTTCTTATGAAACCAAAGAATCAATATCATTTATCATAATGGGGAGAATGTGTTTATGGCTCGTAATCATGAAAACAAAGGAGATTATTACGTGAATTCGTGCTTATCCCAATTGATAGATAAACTTTGGTTCCAAAAAATGGTGGGAAGTGAAGTTTGTCAATGAAACCAAAGCATCAATTCATTTATCCTAATGGGTGGAATGAATTTGTGGTGCCCAATCATTAAGAGAACAAATATTATTACGTGAATTCATGTTTATCCTAGTTGAAAAATGAACCTTAATTCTAAAAATGGTGTAAGGAGAAGCTTTTCTTATGAAACCAAGGCATCAATATCATTTATCCCAGTAAGGGGAATGAATTTGGGGTGCCTCTTCGTTAAAAGAAAAGAGATTACTATGTGAATTCTTGTTTATCCAAACTGAAAGACAAACTTTAACTCTAAAAATGGTAGAAAGAGAAGTTTTTGTTATGAAACCAAGGCATCAATATCATTTATCCCAATGAGAAGAATGAATTCATGGCACCCAATCATTGAAAGAAAAATATTATTAAGCGAATCCATGTTTATCCAAATTGAAAGAAGAACTTTAATTCTAAAAATGGTAGAAAGAGAAGTTTTTCTTATGAAACCAAGGCATCAATATCATTTATCCCAATGAGGAGAATGAATTTATGGTGCCCAATCATTGAAAGAAAGGAGATTATTACGTGAATCTGTCTTTTTCCAAATTAAAAGATGAACATTAATTCTAAACTTGTTAGAAAGAGAAGTTTTTCTTACGAAACCAAAGTGTTAAAATCATTAATCCAATAAGGAGAATGTGTTTATGGTTCCCAATCATGGAACAAAGGAGAATATTAAGTAAATTCCTCTTTATCCCAATTGATAGGCGAACTTTGATTCCAAAAAATGATGGGAAGTGAGGTTTCTCTTAAGAAATCCAAAGCATCAATTCATTTATCCTAATGAGTGGAATAAATTTCTGGTGCCCAATCATTAAAGGAAAGGATATTATTATGTGAATCCATTTTCATCTGAATTAAAAGATGATCTTTAATTCCAAAAACGGTAGAAAGAGAAGTTTTTCTCTTGAAACTAAAGCAACAATTCATATTTCCCAATGAGGAGATTGAATTTGTGGTGCCGAATCATTGAAAGAAAGGAGATTATTATGTGAATCCATGTTTATCCAAATTGAAAGACAAACTTTAATTCTAAAAATGGTAGAAAGAAAAGCTTTTCTTATGAAACCAAAGCATCAATATCATTTATCATAATGGGGAGAATGTGTTTATGGCTCATAATCATGAAAACAAAGGAGATTATTACATGAATTCATGCTTATCCTAATTGATAGACGAACTTTGATGCCAAAAAAAGGTGGGAAGTGAAGTTTTTCAATGAAACCAAAGCATCAATTCATTTATCCTAATAGGTGGAATGAATTTGTGTTGCCCAGTCATTAAAAGAACGAAGATTATTATGTGAATTCGTGTTTATCCCAATTGAAAAATGAACCTTAATTCTAAAATTGGTATAAGGAAAAGCTTTTCTTATGAAACAAAGGCATCAATATCATTTATCCCAGTAAGGAGAATGAATTTGGGGTGCCTCTTCGTTAAAAGAAAGGAGGTTACTATGTGAATCCGTGTTTATCCAAATCAAAAGACAAACTTTAATTCTAAAAACAGTAGAAAGAGAAGTTTTTCTTATGAAACCAAGGCATCAATAACATTTATCCCAACGAGAAGAATGAATTTGTGGCACCAAATCATTGAAAGAAAAATATTATTAAGCGAATCCGTATTTATCCAAATTGAAAGATGAACTTTAATTATAAAAGTGGTAGAAAGAGAAGTTTTTCTTATGAAACCAAGGCATCAATATCATTTATCCCAATGCAGAGAATGAATTTGTGGTGCCCAATCATTGAAAGAAAGGAGATTATTATGTGAATCCATCTTTATCCAAATTGAAAGACGAACATTAGTTCTAAATATGTTAGAAGGAGAAATTTTTCTTACAAAACCAAGGCGTAAATATCATTAATCCCAATAAGGAGAATGTGTTTATGGTTCCCAATCATGGAACAAAGGAGAATATTACGTGAATTCATGTTTATCCCAATTGATAGGCGAACTTTGATTCCAAAAAATGGTGGGAGGTGAGGTTTTTCCTATGAAACCAAAGCATTAATTCATTTATCCCAGTGAGTGGAATGAATTTTTGGTGCCCAATCATTAAAAGAAAGGACATTATTATGTGAATCCATTTTCATCCCAATTGAAAGGCGATCTTTAATTCTAAAAATAGTAGAAAGAGAAGTTTTTCTGATGAAACTAAAGCATCAATTCATATATCCCAATGAGGAGATTGAATTTGTGGTGCCCAATCATTGAAAGAAAGGAGATTATTATGTAAATCCATGTTTAGCCAAATTGAAAGACAAACTTTAATTCTAAAAATGGTAGAAAGAGAAGCTTTTCTTATGAAACTAAAGCATCAATATCATTTATCATAATGGGAGAATGTGTTTATGGCTCGTAATCATGAAAACAAAGGAGATTATTACGTGAATTCATGCTTATCCTAATTGATAAATGAACTTTGATTCCAAAAAATGGTGGGAAGTGAAGTTTTTCAATGAAACCAAAGCATCAATTCATTTATCCTAATGGGTGGAATGAATTTATGGTGCCCAATCATTAAAAGAAAGGAGATTATTATGTGAATTCGTGTTTATCCCAATTGAAAAATGAACTTTAATTCTAAAAATGGTAGAAAGAAAAGCTTTTCTTATGAAACCAAGGCATCAATATCATTTATCCCAGCAAGGAGAATGAATTTGTGGTGCCTCTTCATTAAAAGAAAAGAGATTACTATGTGAATCCCTGTTTATCCAAATCGAAAGACAAACTTTAATTCTAAAAATGGTAGAAAAAGAAGTTTTTCTTATGAAAACAAGGCATGAATATCATTTATCCCATCTAGAAGAATGAATTTGTGGTGCCCAATCATTGAAAGAAAGATGATTATTAAGCAAATCCATGTTTATCAAAATTGAAAATTGAACTTTAATTCTAAAAATGGTAGACAAAAAGTTTTTCTCATGAAACCAAGGCATCAATATCATTTATCCCAATAAAGAGAATGAATTTGTGGTGCCTAATCATTGAAAGAAAGAAGATTATTATGTGAATCCGTTTTTATCCAAATTGAAAGATGAACATTAACTCTAAACATGTTAGAAAAAGAAGTTTTTCTTACGAAAGCAAAGCGTTAATATCATTAATCCTAATAAGGAGAATGTGTTTATGGTTCCCAATCATGGAACAAAGGAGAATATTACGTGAATTCGTGTTTATCCTAATTGATAGATGAACTTTGATTCCAAAGAATGGTGGGAAGTGAGGTTTTTCTTATGAAACTAAAGCATCAATTCATTTATCACAATGAGTGGAATGAATTTATGGTGCCCAATCATTAAAAGAAAGGACACTATTATCTGAATCCATTTTTATCCCAATTGAAGGACGATGTTTAATTCTAAAAATGATAGAAAGAGAAGTTTTTCTCATAAAACTAAAGCATCAATTCATTTATCTCAATGAGGAGATTGAATTTAAGGTGCCTAATGATTAAAAAAGGGGAGATTATCATCTGAATCCGTGTTCATTCGAATTGAAAGACGAACTTCAATTCTAAAAATGGGTAGAAAGAGAGGTTTTTCTTATGAAACCAAGGCATCAACATCATTAATCCCAATGAGGAGAATGAATTTATGGTGCCTATTCGTTACAAGGAAAGAGATTGAATTTATGGTGCCTATTCGTTACAAGGAAGGAGATTATTATGTGAATCCGTTTTTATCCAAATCGAAATGCAAACTTTAATTTTAAAAATGGTAAACAGAGAAGTTTTCCTTATGAAATCAAGGCATCAATATCATTTATCCCAACGAGGAGAATGAAATTTTGGTGCCTAATAATTGAAAGAAAAGAAATTATTATATGAATTCGTGTTTATCCCGGTTGAAAAATAAACTTTAATTCTAAAAATGATAGAAAGAGAAGCTTTTCTTATGAAAACAAAGCATTAATCTCATTTATCATAATAGGGAGAATGTGTTTATGGTTCATAATCATGAAGAAAAGGTGATTATTACATGAATTCGTGCTTATCCCAATTGATAGATGAACTTTGATTCCAAAAAATAAAGGGAAGAGAAGTATTTCTATTAAACCAAAGCATTAATTCATTTAGCCTAATGAGTGGATTGAATTTGTGGCAACCAATCGTTAAAAGAAGGGAGATTATTACGTGAATCCGTGTTTATCCTAACTAAAAACTGAACTTTAATTCTAAAAATGGTAGAAAGAGAAGTTTTTCTTATGAAACCAAGGCGTCAATATCATTTATCCCAATGAGGAGAATAAATTTGTGGTGCCCAATCGTTGAAAGAAAAGAGATTATTATGTGAATTCATGTTTATCTAAATTGAAAGGCAAACTTTGATTCTAAAAATGGTAGAAAGAGAGCTTTTCTTATGAGACCAAAGCATCAATATTATTTATCATAATAAGGGGAATATGTTTATGGTTTCTTATTGTGAACTAAATGAGATTATTAAGTGTATTCGTGCTAATCCTAATTGATAGACGAAATTTGATTCTAAAAAATGGTGGGAAGTGAAGTTTTCATATGAAACCAAAGCATCAATTCATTTATCTCGATAAATGGAATGAATTTGTGGTGCCTAATCATTAAAAAAATGGAGATTGCTATTTGAATCTGTGTTTATCCGAATTGAAAGACGAACTTTAATTCTAAAAATGGTGGAAAAAAAGTTTTCGTTATGAAACCAATGTATCAATATCACTCACCCAACAAGGAGAATGTGTCTATGGTTCCTAATCATGAAAACAAAAGAGATTATTACGTGAATTTATGCATATCCCAATTGATAGACGAGCTTTGATTCCAAAAAATGGTGGGAAGTGAAGTTTTTCAATGAAACCAAAGCATTAATTCATTTATCTCAATGAGAGGAATGAATTTGTGGCGCCCAATCGTTAAAAGAAAAGAGATTATTATGTGAATTCGTGTTTACCCCAATTGAAAAAAGAACTTTAATTCTAAAAATGGTAGAAAGAGAAGTTTTTCATATGAAACCAAGGCATCAATATCATTTATCCCAATGAGGAGAATGAATTTGTGGTGCCTCTTCGTTAAAAGAAAGGAGATTACTATATGAATCCGTGTTTATCCAAATCGAAAGACAAACTTTTATTGTACAAATGGTAGAAAGAAAAGTTTTTCTTATGAAACCAAGGCATCAATATCATTTATCCCAATGAGAAAAATGAATTTGTGGTGCCCAATCATTGAAAGAAAGAAGATTATTAAGCGAATCCATGTTTATCCAAATTAAAAGATGAACTTTAATTCTAAAAATGGTGGAAAGAAGTTTTTAGTATGAAACCAAGGCATCAATATCATTTATCCCAATGAGGAGAATGAATTTGTAGTGCCCAATCATTGAAAGAAAAAAGATTATTATGTGAATCCATCTTTATCCAAATTGAAAGACGAACATTAATTCTAAACATATTGGAAAGAGAAGTTTTTCTTATGAAACCAAAGCATCAATATCAGTAATCTTAATAAGGAGAATGTGTTTATGGTTCCCAATCATAGAACAAAGGAGAATATTACGTGAATTCATGTTTATCCTAATTGATAGATGAACTTTGATTCCACGGAATCGCGGTAAGTGAGGTTTTTCTTATGAAACTAAAGCATTAATTCATTTATCCCAATGAGTGGAATGAATTTCTGGTGCCCATTTATTAAAAGAAAGGACACTATTATGTGAACCCATTTTTATCTCAATTGAAAGATGATCTTTAATGCTAAAAATGGTAGAAAGAAAAGTTTTTCCCATGAAACTAAAGCATCAATTCATTTATCCTAATGAGGAGATTGAATTTGTGGTGCCCAATCATTAAAAGGAAGGAGATTATCATGTGAATCCGTGTTCATCCCAATTGAAAGATGAACTTCAATTCTAATAATGGGTAAAAAGAGAAGTTTTTTTTATGAAACCAAGGCATCAACGCCATTTATCCCAGCGAGGAGAATGAATTTGTGGTGCCTATTTGTTAAAAGAAAGAGATTAATACATGAATCCGTGTTTATCCAAATCGAAATGCAAACTTTAATTCTAAAAATTGTAAAAAATAGAAGTTTTTCTTCTGAAACCAAAGCATCAATTCATTTACCCCAATAAGTGGAATGAATTTCTGGTGCCCAACATTAAAAGAAAGGACATTATTATGTGAATCCATTTTCATCCCAATTAAAAGATGATCTTTAATTCTAAAAACGGTAGAAAGAGAAGTTTTTCTCATGAAACTAAAGCATCAATTCATATATCCCAACGAGAAGATTGAACTTGTGGTGCCCAATTGTTAAAAGAAAGGAGAATATTATGAGAATCCATATTTATCCAAATTGAAAGACAAACTTCAATTCTAATAATGTTAGAAAGACAAGCTTTTCTTATGAAACCAAAGCATCAATATTATTTATCATACGGGGGAGATTGTGTTTATCGCTCGTGATCATGAAGACAAAGGAGATTATTGCGTGGATTCGTGCTTATCCCAATTTATAGACGAACTTTAATTCTAAAAATAGTGGAAAGAAAAGTTTTCGTTATGAAACCAATGTATCAATATCACTCACCCAACGAGAAGAATGTGTTTATGGTTCATAATCATGAAAACAAAAGAGAGTATCACATGAATTCGTGTGTAACCTAATTGATAGACGAACTTTGATTCCAAAAAATGGTGGGAAGTGAAGTTTTTCAAAGAAACCAAAGCATCAATTCTTTTATCCTAATGAGTGGAATGAATTTGTGGTACCTAATCATTAAAAGAAAAGAGATTATTATATGAATTCATGTTTATCCCAATTGAAAAATGAACTTTAATTCTAAAAATGGCAGAAAAAGAAGTTTTTCTTATGAAACCAAGGCATCAATATCATTTATCCCAACGAGGTGAATTAATTTGTGGTGCCTATTCGTTAAAAAGAAAGAGATTAATACGTGAATCCATGTTTATCCAACTCGAAATGCAAACTTGAATTCTAAAAACTGTAAAAAGAGAAGTTTTTCTTATGAAACCAAAGCATCAATTCATTTATCCCAATGAGTGGAATGAATTTTTGGTGCCCAATCATTAAAAGAAAGGACATTATTAGGTGAATCCATTTTCATCCGAATTAAAAGACGATCTTTAATTCTCGAAATGGTAGAAAGAGAAGTTTTTCTCATGAAACTAAAGCATCAATTCATATATCCCAATGAGGAGTTTGAATTTGTGGTGCCTAATCAGTGAAAGAAAGGAGAATATTATGTGAATCCATGTTTATCCAAATTGAAAGACAAACTTCAATTCTAAAAATGGTAGAAAGAGAAGTTTTTCTTATGAAACCAAAGCATCAATATCATTTACCATAATAGGGAGAGTGTGTTTATGGTTCGTAATCATGAGAATAAAGGAGATTATCACGTGAATTCGTGCTTAACCCAATAGATAGACGAACTTTGATTCCAAAAAATAGTGGGAAGTGAAATATTTCTATTTAGCCAAAGCATCACTTTATTTATCCTAATGAGCGAAATGAATTTGTAGCGACCAATCATTAAAAGAAAGGAGATTATTATGTGAATCCATGTTTATCCTAATTCAAAAGTGAACATTAATTTCAAAAATGGTAGAAAGAGAAGTTTCTCTTATAAAACGAAGGCATCAATATCATTTATCCCAACAAGGAGAATGAATTTATGGTGCCCAATCATTGAAGGAACAGAGATTATTATGTGAATCTGTGTTTATCCAATTTGAAAGATTAACTTTGATTCTAAAAATGATAGAAAGTGAAGCTTTTCTTATGAAACCAAAGCATCAATATCATTTATCATAATAGGGAGAATGTGTTTATGGTTCCTTATTGTGAAATAAAGGAGATTATTAAGTGTATTCCTGTTAATCCCAATGGACAAACGAAATTTGATTTTAAAAGATGGTGGGAAGTGTAGTTTTTTGTATGAAACCAAAGCATCAATTCACTTATCCCAATGAGTGGAATGATTTTGTGGTGCTTATTCATTAAAAGAATGGATTTTGTTATGTGAATCCGTGTTTATCCCAATTGAAAGATGAACTTTAATTCTAAAAATTGTGGAAATAAAAGTTTCTGTTGTGAAACCAATCTATCAATATCACTTACCCAACGAGGATAATGTATTTATGGCTCCTAATCATGAAAACAAAAGAGAGTATCACATGAATTCATACGTAACCTAATTGATAGACGAACTTTGATCCCAAAAAATTATGGGAAGTGAAGTTTTTCAATGAAACCAAAGCATAAATTCTTTTATCCAAATGAGTGAAATGAATTTGTGGTGCCCAATCATTAAAAGAGAGGAGATTATTATGTGAATTCGTGTTTATCCCAATTGAAAAATGAACTTTAATTCTAAAAATGGTAGAAAGAGAAGTTTTTCTTATGAAATCAAGGCATCAATATCATTTATCTCAACGAGGAGAATGAATTTGTGGTGCTGCTTCACTAAAAGAAAGGAGATTACTATGTGAATCCGTGTTTATCCAAGTCGAAAGACAAACTTTAATTCTAAAAATAGTGGATAAAGAAGTTTTTCGTCTGAAATCGAGGCATCAATATCATTTATCCCAACGAGAAGAATGAATTTATGGTGCCCAATCATTGAAAGAAAGAAGATTATTAAGTGAATCCATGTTTATCCAAATCAAAAGATGAACTTTAATTCTAAAAATGGTAGAAAGAGAAGTTTTTCTCGTGAAACCAAGGCATCAATATCATTTATCCCAATGAGGAGAATGAATGCCCAATCATTGAAAGAAAGAAGATTATTACGTGAATCCGTCTTTATCCAGATTGAAAGATTAACATTAATTCTAAACATGTTGGAAAGATAAGTTTTTCTTACGAAACCAAAGCATCAATATCAGTAATCTCAATAAGGAGAATGTGTTTATGGTTCCCAATCATGGAACAAAGGGGAATATTACGTGAATTCTTGTTTATCCAAATTGATAGACAAACTTTGATTCCAAAGAATGGTGGTAAGTCAAGTTTTTCTTATGAAACCAAAGCATTAATTCATTTATCCCAATGAATGGAATGAATTTCTAGTACCCATTCATTAAAAGAAAGGAAACTATTATGTGAATCCATTTTTATCCCAATTGAAAGATGATCTTTAATTCTAAAAATGGTAGAAAGAGAAGTTTTTCCCATGAAACTAAAGCATCAATTCATTTATCCCAATAAGGAGATTGAATTTGTGGTGCCCAATCATTAAAAGAAAAGAGATTATCATGTGAATCCGTGTTCATCCCACTTGAAAGATGAACTTTAATTCTAATAATGGGTAAAAAGAGAAGTTTTTCTTATGAAACCAAGGCATCAATGTCATTTATCCCAATGAGGAGAATGAATTTATGGTGCCTATTCGTTAAAAAGAAAGAGATTAATACGTGAATCCATGTTTATCCAAATCGAAATGCAAACTTTAATTCTAAAAATTGTAAAAAGAGAACTTTTTCTTATGAAAACAAAGCATCAATTCATTTATCCCAATGAGTGGAATGAATTTCTGCTGCCTAATCATTAAAAGAAAGGACATTATTATGTGAATCCATTTTCATCCCAATTAAAAGATGATATTTAATTCTAAAAATGGTAGAAAGAGAAGTTTTTCTTATGAAACTAAATCATCAATTCATATATCCTAATGAGGAGATTGAATTTGTGGTGCCCAATCATTGAAAGAAAGAAGAATATTATGCGAATCCATGTTTATCCAAATTGAAAGACAAACTTTAATTCTAAAAATGGTAGAAAGAGAAGCTTTTCTTATAAAACCAAAGCATCAATATCATTTATCATAATAGGGATAGTGTGTTTATGGTTCGTAATCATGAGAACAAAGGAGATTATCACATGAATTCATGCTTATCCCAATTGATAGACGAACTTTGATTCCAAAAAATGGTGGGAAGTGAAGTATTTCTATTAAGCCAAAGCATCAATTCATTTATCTTAATGAGCGGAATGAATTTGTGGCGACCAATCATTACAAAAAATGAGGTTATTTTGTGAATCCGTGTTTATCCCAATTGAAAAATAAACTTTAATTTAAAAATTGGAAGAAAGGGAAGTTTCTCTTATGAAACGAAGGCATCAATATCATTTATCCCAACGAGGAGAAAGAATATGTGGTGCCCAGTCATTGAGGGAAAGGAGATTATTATGTGAATCTGTGTTTATCCAAATTGAAAGACAAACTTTGATTCTAAAAATGGTAGAAAGTGAAGCTTTTCTTATGAAACCAAAGCATCAATATCATTTATCATAATAGGGAGAATGTGTTTACGGTTCCTTATTGTGAAATAAAAGAGATTATTAAGTGTATTCGTGTTAATCCCAATTGATAGATGAAATTTAATTTTAAAAGATGGTAGGAAGTGTAGTTTTTTGCATGAAACCAAAGCATCAATTCACTTATCCCAATGAGTGGAATGAATTTGTGGTGCCTATTCATTAAAAGAATGGATATTGTTATGTGAATCCGTGTTTATCCTAATTGAAAGATGAACTTTAATTCTAAAAATGGTTGAAAGAGAAGTTTTCGTTGTGAAACCAAAGTATCAATATCACTCACCCAACGAGGAGAATGTGTTTATGGTTCCTAATCATGAAAACAAAGGAGATTATTACATGAATTCATGCTTATCCCAATTGATAGATGAACTGTAATTCCAAAAAATGGTGGGAAATGAAGTTTTTCAATGAAAACAAAGCATCAATTCATTTATCCTAATGAGTGGAATGAATTTGTGGTGCCTAACCATTAAAAGAAAAGAGATTATTATGTGAATTCGTGTTTTTCCTAATTGAAAAATGAACTTTAATTCTAAAAATGATAGAAAGAGAAGCTTTTCTTATGAAACCAAGGCATCAATATCATTTATCCCAATGAGGGGAATGAATTTGTGGCGCCTCTTCATTAAAAAAAAGGAGATTACTATATGAATCCGTGTTTATCCAAATCAAAAGAGAAATTTTAATTCTAAAAATGGTAGAAAGAGAAGTTTTTCTTATGAAACCAAGGCATCAATATCATTTATCCCAACGAGAAGAATGAATTTGCGGTGCCCAATCATTGAAAGAAAGAAGTTTATTAAGCGAACTCGTGTTTACCCAAATTGAAAGATGAACTTTAATTCTATAAATGGTAGAAAAAAAGTTTTTCTTATGAAACCAAGGCATCAAAACCATTTATCCCAATGAGGAGAATGAATTTATGGTGCTCAATCATTGAAAGAAAAAAGATTATTACGTGAATCCATCTTTATCCAAATTAAAAAACGAATATTAATTCTAAACATGTGAGAAAGAGAAGTTTTTCTTACGAAACCAAAACATCAATATCATTAATCCCAATAAGAAGAATGTGTTTATGCTTCCCATTCATGGAACAAATGAGAATATTGCATGAATTCATGTTTATCCCAATTGATAGACCAACTTTGATTCCAAAAAAAAGTGGGAAGTGAGGTTTTTCTTATGAAACCAAAGCATCAATTCATTTATCCAATGAGTGGAATGAATTTCTGGTGCCCAATCATTAAAAAAAGGGAGATTATCATGTGAATCCGTGTTCATCCCAATTGAAAGATGAACTTCAATTCTAAAAATGGTTAGAAAGAGAAGTTTTTCTTATGAAACCAAGGCATCAATGTCATTTATCCCAATGAGGAGAATGAATTTGTGGTGCCGTTCATTTAAAGGAAAGAGATTAATACGTGAATCCGTGTTTATCCAAATCAAAATGCAAACTTTAATTCTAAAAATGGCAAAAAGAGAAGCTTTTCATATGAAACCAAGGCATCACTATCATTTATCCCAATGAGGAGAATGAATTTCTGGTGCCCAATCATTGAAAGAAAGGAGATTATTATGTGAATCCGCATTTATCCAAATTGAAAGACAAACCTTAATTCTAAAAATGGTAGAGAAAAAAAGCCTTTCTTATGAAACCATAGCATCAATATCATTTATCATAATAGGGAAAGTGTGTTTATGGTTCGTAAACATGAAAACAAAGGAGATTATTGTAGACACCTTATTTTGTCCGGACTAATTTTTTTTAACAATTTGGAGCATCGACGTAAGAGGGGACAATGATCGCCAGGCGAAAAGTATTTTAAGGATGTCAAGAAGGCCTAGGGATCATATCGAAGGTAAATACAAAGATGTGGCATTAAGGGACGTAGTCTGAGGTAACCTTTTTGTCTCCATTATTCTTTCACCTTTATTTTTATCCGAATCTTTTGGTTGTGTGTATGCCTTTTGCATTGCCTATTTCTTCACCCTTTCAGGTGTCCTGATAGAAGTGACATGGATGTGTCTGATGGGTCTTTGACGATCAATTT
>JBBYHO010535008.1:2185-13642 GCA_038382025.1 Adansonia gregorii | reverse complement strand
TTTTAAAATAAAAGATAAAACTACGAAATATGAAGTCCATTCAAAATTTTTGCTAATACAAAAATGTCAACTACAAAATCATAATATTTAACTAGTATAATGAGTGCGTAACTCTACTTCTAGCCTTTCACAAGTGATCATAAAAAGTAAAGAGAAAAGTGAAAAAACATCACCAAAAACAAGGTACTATTCAAACAGTGAATTCGAAAGCTATAGTATTTCAATGAAAAATCCGACTGACCAAAATGAAGATCTATAAATCTCCTTGTTACTATCAAAATTTTAGCTCGATCAGACTACCAATGACCCTCCTATTGAGACTTTGATGAAAACTGCTCAAGTTCAAAAACTCTGCTCACTCTTTTCTCCCTCAATGCCCGACTCTTTCTGTCTCAGATGAAGATGATAATGCTGCCTGCTGTTGCTGTTTTTCTTTCATTTAAATGAGACAACAAAATGGCCTAGAAATGAGCCTTAAGTGGACTAAAAGACTGGTCCACATATGAGGGACAAAAAAAACCCAACAGAAAATAAATGAGTTCGAGTAAACATAGATTGCAGCCATAACTTTCATTATATTGTCCATAAATTTTGATGGTAGCACCTGAATTAAGAGCACAATTCAACTGCTTTTCTCGGTATGGTAGGCTTAAATCTCAAGACCTTATCAGCCTCTCGTATAAGAGATGAAACATATAATCATACAACGTTGTCTATCATCAACTCCTCTTTAATGAACTCACTTGCTAAGAACAAGCATAAGGATATTATAGGTATGAAAATCAAGGGAAAATCGCATCTAACCATTTCATCAGGTATTTTTCAAACATAAGGATATTTTAGGTTAAGAGTATATGGGGCAAAAACCCTCGGCCAACATTTGCTGGTACATCCACATCAATGTACTGGTTCACAGTTAGAAGTGTATGAAGAATGGCATTGTATGAAAGCTTAAAACGACCTATAATTGAATGTCTTTGACTTTAATGAACCTCTCCATAACTTACCTAGCTTTCTACCTATAGATGTTTGTTTTTAGTTATTAATACATCATTGATTAGGCGGGCGCATCTTGATAACAGCGATCTCTAGCAACAGATTTCTTAAATAGCAGCATTTTCTAGTAGTAGCACTCTATTAAAGCAGCTTTAGAAACATTGTTCTTTGGCAGAAAAGATATCTAGAAACGTCCAGCTCATCTAAGAATGAATCCTCCTGCAAACTTTGACACCCGTTGAACTGACAAACCCATAGCAGTTAGGCATTTATAAAGAAAGCTTAGGAGGCAGCTCCATGATTGAAACTCGAAATGAATTGCCTAATATAGCTATTGGATCTCTGGTTATCTAAAAACTAAAGCCTCGTGATACAGATTTGCTGCTTGAGATTTCAACCTAATCGTTGAATCTAGCTTTTCGATGTTCCTAGCAGGAGAGATGAACAAAAAATAAACGAGGAATTCTGTGCACAAGGTCAAAAGGATAAGGATTTCTTGAATGAACCGGATGCTTCACCTACTTACTGTTCTTTGTCCAATATACCGTTGTCTTTTGAACATGCTAGTTCTTCTTGCCATTCTTCAGGTTTCTTACCATCATTACAAGTTGCTGCCTTTCACCTTCCACTTCTGCAAATTTGAGGCTTATTTCTGAATATCTTTCTTCCATGTCTTTAAGCTCACGCTCCATGGATTTATTCATTTCCTTGAGACATTCCACTTGGCTTAGCAATTCAGCGAGATTAGCACTGCTGCTGGTATCAGAAGTAGGAAAACAGAAATGATAAGTCAATGAACTCCATCTATAGTAAAGAGATTGCTTGATTAAGTTGTAATTCTTGAGGCAAACTTGATGTTCACTTTGTTGTATTTTCATACCTTTCAACTGGCACTGCTTTTGTGCTTATCTTAGAACGGAGCATGTTGTCTTCCGACTTTCCACTTTCCTCAGATTTGGTGACATTTGCGGAAAAAATTCCGGCGGATATGGGTTCCTACATTTTAAACATCAGTAATTGTGAGATGGAGCGACAGTCTAGAAACTAAATGGATGAAATTGGAAGGATATCTATCAATAACAATGAAACCGAGATATAAAGTGGTCTTTATTAAAACTTCAAGTTGTGGAGATCTAAAATTAAAGTAACTTCTGCAGCATTAATTCATTGATTGAGATAGTTTTTTAAGATGCAACATTATTTATGACTTCATTTCTTATACATCATTATTGTTCAATAAGAAGGTCATTTTATGTAGTTAGGGCTGTATTGCTAATCTCTGAAATACTTTCTGTGATTGTTTGAGGTCGCTGTGGATTGCCCAGCAAAATAGCAATAGAGCTTTTCTGGACATTTGTTATTCGCTGTCTTATTAGACAACATCTTTCTCCGAACACAGTAGTTTCTAAGAGCGGGGAAAAGGGCTACGTAATTGTTTAACTCATGAAACTAAACTATTTCTCTCTAGTTGCATGACAAATCACAAAAACAATATTAGCAGTGCATTTTTATAATTGTTTACCGCAAACCTTTTGAGATTGATCTGCAGAAAAACAATGACAAATTTTGAGTTGCTCCATGCTGCTCTCCAGCTCCTCAATCATGCTGCTGAGATTTCTTCCTTTCTCTGGATCTGAATTTGCTGATGTTTTCAACGAAGCTTCCCTGAGGTTTATCTGTTCCTGCCAAAAATTTTGAAATAATTTCATTTTTCCTATTTGATGAATGTGAGCAAAAAAGGAGATTATATATCAGAGGGGTTTTCTTCCGCCATCGATTTTTGGTAAGTATGACATATCTTGCATTCCATATGAAATCTTCCCATGCATAACATGAACTATTTTTAATTTCTAAGCCAGGTCTAACATGGCGACACCCATATCTAACACATTTTCGAACATAAATATGGGATATGATCCTCTAAACACCCATGTTGGATATATACCTGTATCCAACACTTATACCTGAGTTAGAGTAGCGTAGCTTGAGCAACTACCTTGAGCAACCTCATTTTCTTCCGCAAACTAATGATATCCTTGGACCCTTAAGGAGCTGTGGTAGAGTGGCTGCTCTTAGGAGAAATGTCCACTTGTCACCATTACTCTTGAGTTCTTTCTGTACAGAGCCGATTTCTTCCATATGCAGGCCGTTCTTTAGCTTAGAGACCCGTTTTCACAGTTTTTCGTTCTCGATTTCTTCTCGGATCAAGCTATGTTTTAAGTCATTATACTCCACTCTAATATTCTCCGTTTCTGATTGCAAATTCTTTATCACCATCTCTTTTTAATCCTTCAAAGAATTTTTACTAATTAAATGATTCTTTACCTTCTCCGTTTCCATCTTTGCTAAAGCAATTTTTTTCTCCAATTCATCTCTCTCTTTATTCCATCTTTGCATCAGCTTCTCAGTTTTTTCATTTGATGTCTTCATTTTCTTGGTTTCATCACTTCGCTTTCCGTTTTCTTTTGCCTGATGATCGGAAAATTGGATTTCGAGCATTCGAATTTCTTTCGAGAAAACCTCCTGCTTTTCTGCATATTTCAAGTCATGTTCCTTAAGTTTCCTGTAAAACTCTAACTCTGCATTTAGTTCAGTGATTGTCTGCTTCATCATGTGTACTTCATTGCCACCATGTTTAGATATCTCACTGTTCTTTCGTTCTAGCATTTCATTGAGATCTCGGACGGCAAGAATCAGATTGGAATTCGAATCTTGTTTCTTCTGCAGCTGCAAACGGAGATTGGTATTCAAATCCTTTTCATGATTCAGCTCCTGCATAATTTCTTCTACAAGAACCATTGACTTGTCATTCTCAGCATCCAACTGGGTTTCAATTTCTGCCTCGTATGTATCTTTCTGTTTCTTGAGTTGCTCGAAGTCGACCTTCACTGTATCTCTTTCTTCACTGATGCTGATAATTTGCCTCGACAGATCCTGTACCCGTTTGTTCTCCTTTAGAATCTGTTTCCTAAGCGATTGCAACTCTAATTCTGATACTTCTGCTTGCCTCAACAACATAGCATTTTCACTTCTGAGTTTCTCAGCGGAAATTTCTGATCCCTCTAGCCTCTCGGGATGTCTTCGGCGCTATTACGTGACTCAACTAAATTTCCATCTGAAGTCGAATGGACTGACCAATCCGTGTTTATTCTCCGGTGCACAAGCTTCTTACTCACGCCAGAATGTTGCCGTAGAGGTGAAAAGAAAACGGCAGGGTCCTGACTGATACTAGTCCTTTTCGGTTGTTCATAACCAATGTCCCAGCATGATGCTAACGTAGCAGTAGAGCCATTAGATGCTTTAATGCTGCCATTTTGTTCAGCATCCCCACATGTGGTCATATCCAAGTTTTCAACCTGTAAAAGAATCAAGGACAACGTGAACTTGAACAGCCGTCTGTTTTCCTGGTAATAATTTCAGGATGCTTTAATCAAATTATTGTCATGCTAAACTATCTAAAACTAGATAAGGAGACTTACTTCTACCAAATTTTGGTCATTTTTTGGTACACTGTAACTGTTGTCTCGGCTTTGTAGGCTGCCATCCCGGGAAATGGCTGCTAAACCTTCGCTTTCTCCGAGGTATCTGATATTAAAAGTTGGATTTTTCATTTATGTAATTGTAAATAGAACAAGAAAAAGGAAGGGGGAAAAAAAAGGAAAAACAGGTGATAGTGAATAACTAGAGATGGACTGTTAATGCTTTATCACCTTTTATCTGCTGCTCCCTCAATTTTTTGAATTGTAACCTGTGGATCACCATGAATTTTCAGAATCAAATGACCGTGAAGCTATGATAGATTTTGAAATATGTAGAGTTACAATGCTTGAAAGCTATGTTGTTTCAATTTTTCTTAAAGTATCTTATATATTTTCAGATATATGTATGGAGATATGACCTCGAAGATGACTCCAAATACATTTGAAAATATTAAACATATTCATATCGGATATGTACTGTATCTAATATTCGTATATGAATTCAAGTAACATAGTTTGAGAAAAAGAACTAACATGTAATATGGCACCGGAGTTAGCAAACGTAAGGGGCAGAGAGACAGTAATTGGTTCAGTCTCTGCTGCAAAATCAGCAAAATCAATGGAAGCTTCACCAAGAAAACCTGCCTTTGATGATCCCTGCAAAAAATCCAGAATAATCAGCGACCACCATTGGAAACTTAAACAATGGAGAAGAAAGCTGAGGAATTCCTGACTATAAAAATACATTTGAAACAACGAAATGGTAAATTTTTTCACTCAGTTTCCCGGTTTTTGGCTTCCTAATTAGTTTCACAGTTTCATAGACGGGATTCTCCCACAAACAACCGCCATCCTGAACCGCAACTTTCGCTAATCTCAGCGTCGGCTTTCCAACATCCTCCGGCACCAGAGCAATCGTTACCGCAGACTTTTTCAACCCCGGCACCTGAAAAAATGAAGATGCACTACCACGTGAGATCTTGAAACTCCAAACTCTAAATTCTTAAATCACTAGAGCTCAGCTCATCTCAGTACTTTTTTTGCGTAGTCCATAATCATATTCATACCTGGGTTGCCTGAAACTGCAACTCAAATACAACTTTGATCTTTTTCTTGTCGTTCCTCCATGATTTAAACATGTTTTTAAAGTCGTACTAGATGCTTCCAACTTCCCCCAAATGAATGTTTCCTACAAAAATCCCACACACTGCATTGGGATTCTGACTGAAAATAATTTCAGCACAGCTGTGATTTGAAAGGGAAGGAGATGCTTCCCTGTCTGTTACATCCCCCGTAGTAAGTAACTTCAGAAAGTGGAAGATGCAGGGTAGTTAATGAAATACGAAATGGAAGATGACTCAAGAAGTCAAATAAATAAATGTAGTGCATTACAGATTAAATAAAGAAGCTTCCTTATAATATATTTATATAATATATATTAATCACAAACATCTATTATTATTCTAGAAGTAATAAAAGTTTCGGAATCGGAAAGTAGTTTCCTTTTGATTGCAGTTAGGCACGAGGTGCGAAACTTTAGACAAAATAAATGGCTGATGACCCTAAGGTAAATCATTGTTGTATTTGAAAGGTACTAATGCTACTAACCGAAAAAAAAAAGACATTTTGCAAAGGCTATTATATGGGTAATGGGTTTTATACTTGTGCTCAAATGCATTCTTAAAAAATAAATGTAATGTCCAAAAGCCTAAACAGAAGGATTTTTAAAAATTAAAAAAAAAAAATTAAGGCACTTTGAAATTTTTGTCTTTGTACGAACATTTCGTACTTGTTATCTTCGTTTGAAAAGCAGAGTTCGAATCTCCACGATCCTAAACCTTAAAATTGACGAAAAAATTGATATATATCTAAAATGTTTAAAAGAAAAAAGTTTAACATTGTAATTCAAAAATTTCTTAAACATGCATAAACTATAAACCCAAAAAAAAAATTGAGAGAAAATGATTTGGCTTTTGAGAAATTAAATGTAAAAGTATATTAAAAAGAATATTGATGAAAGTATTTATAAATCTTAGTGTTTGAATTTTGTTTTTTTTTTAACAAAGCTGCACCACTTAAATAAAAAAAATAAGAAATCATCATTTTGGAGTGAAGTGATACTTGCTATGAAAATAATTTTTGAATTCTCAAACAGGGCATTTGGACACTTGATTATTTAATATATTATTAATAATAATTTTATATTAAATACAACAGTTAATAATTAATGTGACATCTTAAATGCCTTGAAAAGAAGTACTCTTATAATACGATAATTTTAAAAATTTTAAAGCTACCAAATAAGTTACAATAAGGCACTGAAATTGTCCATTGCATACATTATTACTTTTATATATATGCATATATATTTTACGTTTTAACAATAAAAGTATGGTATATTTATAGTATAAAAATTTGGATTTATATTATTTAATATATAAAATTTTAAAATACGTGAAAGCAGAAAAGAAGTACTTACATTAAGATGGAATGAGTGTCAACGATGGCAGTACAGCAACGGCAGAATGATTGAACCATATTTTGACCAAAATTATTAAGAGGGACATTTGAAAGTTTTAGATGTTTTGGATTTGAAATTGTTTCATTCGACCGCAATGGCCCAAACCCTTTAGTTTCGACAAATCCTGGGTCCATATTTAACAATAGCCAACATACATGAAACAAAAGGCTTACATTTAATTATTGGCTGCTTTATTTGCAGGTCAATTCCAGACCGAATTGCTTTGTAAGTGAGTGGAAACACGTGCTACCATGTGCTGTTTTACTGCGGCCTTTTTTTTTAAAAATCTCACGCACACTTCCACACTTTTTCCCGTAATAATTGACCTAAAGAGAGGTTAAAAGGGATTTTTATATTAACATAATAAAAAATAATTTAAATATAATATAAAATTTGATATGATATAAAAATTAATATAATATTAATATATTAAAATTTATATAAAAATATAATATTTTAAATAAAAAATTATATAAATATAATATAAATATATATTTTTTAATTCAATATAATATAAGTATTACTAATTGTCAAATTTACAAGCACCCTTATGGAGTTTCGAACGAGTCTTGTTAGGTTTAATTATCCAAGGCCCAAATGAGCAAGCTGTGGCCTATTTACGAGGCATGTAATTTAAAATTTTATATATTATTTAAAATAATATTAAAAATTAAAAAATATTTTTATATTAATATTTATAATTAAATATATAAAATTATTTTTATTATTTAAATAATAATATTAATTAAGGTTTTATTTAGATAGATGGTAAGATTGAAAATAATGTGGTAAGATTAATTTTAGTGAGATTAAAAAAAAATATTGATAGTAAAATTAATTATTTTAGTGAAAAAATTAAGTATTACAGTAATAAGATTAAAATTAATTATAAAATATATATTTAAATTTAATTATAGTGATGACAGTGAGATGAGAATATAAAATAACCAATAATTACATTCGATTAAAATTTATATATATAATAAATAATTACTAAATGTTAAAATTATATATATATTGAGTAATAATTAAATTTATTGAAATTATGTTTAACTATAACTTAATAAAATAAATGAATTTAAAATAGTAAATAAAAATTAAAAACAATATTTATATTATTATTCATGTAATTATTTATTTTTAATTAATTATATAATAAATATATGTTTATTAATTTATTATATAATAATAAATTTACTAATATATTAAAAATTATTTTTCTTTAAAAAAAACATTAACTTGTAAGGACAAATTTGTCACTGTGGTGATAAATGTCCTTCAACGGGGGGCATTTAAACCTAGTACAGCATGAAAGCTGCGGTGAAAAAAAAAGGTAGGAGCATGGTAAAACACTGTTCGTCGTGCTGTTGTTATATTATCCGAAGAGATAATAAGTCAATTCAAATTATAAAATTCTTCTCTACTCTCAATTCAATAAAAATGACACCGTCAAGTTAGGTTGGGTGGGCTTCTCTAGTCATGAAAAGGTTAGTCTAGAGCTTTATAAACATTTAAAATTAAAGTATTCGGCATCATATATTATTTTTGTTTTAATATAGATATATATTAATATTAATAAATTATTTTAAATTTATTGAAGTTTAATTATTTTTAATTTATATAAAAAATATTTTTAAATATAAAATAAATAAGATTAAATAAATTTTATATATTAAATATTTATCAATTACATATAATGTTTTAAAAAATTTTATCAAATATAAAAAAATTAATATCAGTTAAGTAATAAGGTTGAAATTTTTTAATAATTATTAAATTTGTGAATAATTATGTCTAATATTTATCAAATTTTTGAATAATTATATATAATATTTATCAAATTTAAGATTAATGTTGGTTTAACTTTTTTTATAAGCTTATATTATGTACATATCGATACAATTATTTTTAACTGATATTATCGAAACAGATTAATACTCATTAGTACGATCGGTACAGATCAAAATCAAAATTAAAATAAAATCAACTACTATCAATATAATCATATATCAAAATCAATATAATTAATATCGATATAATATCAACGACACAACTTAAAACAGTTTCAGGAGCTCTCATGCAAGTATAAATAATCTTATTAAAAATTTATTTGAGCTTTTTCTTTAATTTTTTTACTGTTAATTATTGACTTAATTATCAAAAAAGCTGTGAAAGTAAAACTTTGACGTTCTTTCTTTCCACCCCGGTATCGGCCACACCGTTTAATAGACATCGACAAGTTTAAGATAAAATACTAAAAGTTGATTTTCTCCTCCCTGCAAGAACTGTAAAGAAAGCACTGAAACTTATCAGCAACCGCTGCCAAGGGGCAATGGTAGGAGGGACCGATGACGAATATTCATTTGCCATCTTGGAATAAGTGTCACATTGACCACACACGTACTGCCACATTTGTGGCGAAACTACAAACTTGAGGCCTTCTAAACAGAGTTTTGGGGGTTGCCAGGGATTTGATGTTAAGTTCTTTCTCAATATTTTTTTGTGTTTATTCGAATTTTTTATTTATTTTATAATTTAAAATTAATTTTAAAATATATAATTATTTTTTATAAAATATATTTATATAAATTTTAATTTCATTCTCTTTTATAAATATAAAAATATTTTATCACTTATATTACATCCGTTTAGGTTTTATGATTCGTTTTGCACAGTGCTAAGTCCTGGTCTTGAAAGGTACGTTTTAATGGGTCTCGGCAATTCTTGGCCTCTCGCTCTACCTAGAACTTCCCTTGGTGCTTCTTTTCCCTCGAATGCGGCCACGTGCAAGAGGTGATGTCCCTTCAAAGGGATTATTACGTTTTAGACTGATTTTGCGTGCAAGGTGCGACTAGGACTTGGCCTGGAAATTGGAACTGTGGTTCAGCCCTTACTGATCACAAACTTAAATACGATATTTAAATATATTTTATTAGTTTAAAATTTTGACATAATAATCATTTAATTAACTATAATATCAAAACTTTTAAATTTAAGATTTGGTAATATTTCTTTAATATCTTTTCACTTAATATCTTATTATTTATCAAATTATTCATTGTTATTTTAATTATTTTTAACTTGTATATTTCTTCGACATTTGAATTGATGTCTAAATTAATTAATTACTCATTTACAAAAACATAAAACGACGCATTTGAAACGTAAATTAGAATAAGCGGTCATATTCCTATTTACTTTTACTTTTCAAATAATTAGTCATCAAAGTTAACGAAGTCCAAATCCGAAAGTTTGGAGTCAGGCCTAGGAAAGGATAAACTAGAGAGGATAAGTCCGCATGAAAACATGTGAGCCTACTACATGCCAAGTGCTAAGTGTTAAAGTGTTTAACAATGTGCTTCAAAGATAGATGAGAAATCGGCCTTTAGTTGACAGGTCTTGGTTCAAAAATTAGCATCCAAATACGATAGTAAAATATTATTGAAAAATCATGAACAAGAGAGACTTTAATTACAAGATCAAACATCAGTTAGTTAAAGTGATTCTCTGATGAAACTTCAGTAATCACAAATTTTGAAATCAAACTTTACCCGTAAAGGTCTTAGGCTTTGTGCGGTATCTAAATGCATCTTCCTGGTAGAAGTTTGCCTCTCTTTAATCTCTGTTTAGACCATGTTCTCAGCTTCATTAAACTCGAACTTTCCTTTTTTTTTTTTTTGTCAATAGAGAATGTCAATAAAAAATAATTTCAAATTTATTAATTTTTAAAAATAATTATAAAAATTAATTAAAATGAATATCAAATTATTTTTTATTCACCATTTCGGTTTACCCTTTTTAATAACGATTTTCAATTCTTTCCTACCATCGAAGTTAACAAGGACTGTAAACGTAGTTATCCAAAGGCAATTCTCCAACACCCAACAAATCATCTTTCTGCAAATTTATTTATGTGAAGAAACCAATTGGTAAAGCCGTTGTGGAGGACCGGATAATGATGAGCGTTCGAAAATGATAGACACTGAAAGGTTTGCAAAAGAATAAGGTGGGGTCCTTAACCTGATTATTTAAATATAATTATATAAATATACTCTATCTATAAAAAAAATAAAAATATAAAATAAAATAATATAAATATATATTTAAAAATTTTATATTATAAATTATTAATATATTAAAATTTAAATAAATATAAAATATTTATAACATAATAAAATATATAAATGATCAAGTCTAGGTCTTTCGTCAATCTCCAATTACAGTATCCATCCAACTAAAGCACAAAACCTCACCATCACTTTACTTCCCCAACGAAATCGTGATGCAAAACCAACTTTCTAGTATTTCTTTTAGTACATTTGAAAGATATATAAAAAAATATAATTTAAACAAAATATAATAAAAATAAAATAATAATAAAAACATAATTCAAACTTGATGGATAAATTTATTTTAAGCATAGTATTATGTATAGCAATATACAAATATAATAATTATAAA
>JBBYHO010534997.1:0-15882 GCA_038382025.1 Adansonia gregorii | reverse complement strand
TTTCGAGTCAGGATAATATTTTAAGTCGTACGCACTCTTAGATCCGTGAGGATCCACCCTGGGGTACGTCGCGACAGAAGTTATGGTAACAAAACTTTAATTTTTGGCCAAATAGTTGGAGTAGCAGAGATGGCTTGAATTTTTCTCTTTTCCTTGTTGCTAGCAACCAAGAAAAAAAGAGAAACAATAAGGTTTTGGTTTTGTATGGATGAGGGTGATTTTTAAAATGTATAATGGTTAGGAATGAGTGTTTTAGGGCTATTTTTGGGTGGTAAGTGAAGAGCTACGGGATTCCAATTTTCTTAGTGTAGGAATATGTTTTGGAAGCTAAAAATAAGCTGGAATCTAACCATTTTTAGCTGAGATATAAGTGGTTTATTTATACTAGTATTTTAAAGCCAAATTAAAGGTGTTTCTGGTCATTTCTTGAGGAGGACAAAGTGATGCTAACTTGGTGGCTATAGAGTGGCTATAGGGAGCAACTTGCTACCAATGTGATGGACATAGGGCGACTGGTTTAAATTCTAAAATAATTTTCTAGCAAATAGTGTGGCTGATGGTGATCTTGGTCAACAAGCTAAGGAGGAGTAGGGTGATCATGTGACATTGACCCATTTGATATAACTTACACTTCAAAAAAATGTTTTGATTAATTGAAAAGTTCAAATTCATAATCTGATATGGGTTTTGGTCTTTTCTGATGCAAAAAGAGAGTTAAAATCGATGAGTCAAAAATACCCAGACCGTGGAAAATGGCCTATATGTATCGATACATTATAGAATGTATCAATACATTTGGTCTAAAAACCTTGAGTGTATCAATACAATGAGCATTGTATCGATACAATGATCATTGTATTGTGCTGATACTATAAACCACTGTATCGATACATTTTGATATGTATTGATACATTTCTTTACAAAATGCATGTTTTGGTTTTGGCATGGCCTAGTATCGATACATGAGGTCCTACTTCAAAACTGAAGCTTGCGTATCGATACATCCACATGTTGTATCAATGCAAATAGGGACATTTCAAATTTTTAGATTGTGGCAGCATTGTATTGATACATAAGAACTAGATTCAAGCAAAATTGTGAATTTTCTCATATCTTTTATCCCAGATACCTTGAACTATGTCTTTTGATGCCATATCTTTGGATTTACCTTTGATATAATCCACAAGCCTTCTTAACCTCCTCAAAATACTTTTTTGTCAGGCGACATCATTGCCCCTTTCACGTCCATGCCATAGGTTGCTAAAAAAATCAACCCAAACAAAATAAAGTATCTACTGCTACCCTTCTTTAACCATTGCTAAGAATTAGGAATAAGGCAAAGACAAATAGACATTATTTTGTCCGACGTAGAACGACACTCCTTAGAACACTTACAAAGAAATAAATTGTAATTAACTTTGCTATGATAAGTGTAGTGTATTAGCAGCGATCCTGATAAAGGTAAGTGAATTTTGTAGGGTTTGCCTCCTTACTAGGGTGTTAGGTTTTCTAAGTTATGACCCCCTTAGGTAGGTGCAAAGCAACATGGATTTTTTATATTAGTGCCACTAGCCTGTGCAAGCTTTGACTTAAACTTGGGTGCCATCAACTTATATAGGCTTTGATTTGATTGTCGCCAGCTTATGCAGGCTTTAACTTAGACTTGGGTGCCACCAACTTGTATAGGCTTTGAAAATATGCCACTGACTTATAGGCTTTGAACAGGTTCCACTGACTTGTAGGCTTTAAAAAGGTGCCACTGACTTGTAGGCTTTGAAAAAAATCACTAAGTCATGGGTTTTGAAAAGGGTGGCACTCACTTGTGGCCTTTGACAATGTGCCACTGACTGGTGGGTTTTAAAAAGGTGCCACTGACCTGTGGGCTTTGAAAAGGTGCCACTGACTTGTGGGCTTGATGTGGGTATGATTAGCATCAGGTTGTTTATAAATAAGCTTGTTACCACTAGCTCGTATGGGCTTAAAAAGGTTTCTTGATAGGTGCATCTTGAATAATGCTTGGTTTACAAAGGTCAAAGTTCTTACCAGGGACTCCTTGAAGGTTTGGTGAACCTGGCTTGAAGTAACATTGCAAAAATCATGATGTGTGATGGTAATGTGAATGCATGATGTGGAATGCTGTTACGATTGCATGATGTGAAGTCTAATATGGGAGATAGCTGTAGTTTTTCTTGTATGTGATTCAGATTCTTATAGGGATGGCGATTCATCTTTGTTGCAACCATGGACGAGAATTTTCCTAATCCTGCTAGGGATTGTAGGTTATCTTGGCTCCATTAGGGATACGATAAAAAATTTGTTTTCAAGAATTTAGATTATTGCATTTCTCGATTCAAGAGGTTCAATCATTTTTTTAACAATTAAAAGGCATTATAATAATTTAAAGATTGTTTGCCTGATTAGGTTGATGTCTTTAGTTTCGATAGGATTTAGGTAGAACGCATGGGTCGATTTTTGGTTAGCAGAAAATAGTTTTTTTCTTGAGATGTTGCTTATGAAAGTAAGAAATGGTTTGGTGTATGGTCATTCCAAGCGAGTGTTTGAATGCAAAATGTCCATGACTTTGACAATCAGGGTGCGAGCGAAGTTTTTTGTGCTTTTCTTTTCTTTTCAATATAATATCGAGATGTCTTGATGCATATTTTAGTTGATTATCAAATATTATTGACTAAATGATAAGTGCAATGTGAATTATATAGGGGATAAAAGAAACAAGGCAATATTTATTCATGACAACAAAGAGACATAACTTCGTATACTATTTGACAAATAAGTAATTTGGTGGTAAGAAGTATGATTTTTTGGGCAGAAGATGCCTCTAACAATCATGACATGGATGTTCTTTAAGTGCTTTTCAGGATCTTTCTTGAACAATAAATGTGATTAGTATGAGCTAATCTTCAAAAGATCCCTAGTATTGCTTTGCATTATCCTGTAAGTGCTCTCAGTTTATGCCCCCTTAAAATTGATTTTCTCAAGTCACCCTTATGGGTTTCCAACTATAGTCAAGTTGGCTGCCCAGATGCCCTTTTTGAATTTTCATCTGGACCCCTTTTCAATTTCTTTTTTTTTGTTTATTTTTGTTTTTTTTTTTATCTTTTTTTTGTTATTTTTTATCTTTTTTTTAAGGACGCCTTTTCAGGTTTTGCCCTTTACGTGTAATATTTCTTAACGAAATCTGAGTTGATTGGGTTGGGCAAGACATTGCCATCCATTTCTAACAAGATTAGGGCCCATCCATTTATGACATATGATCTTTCCCAATTAGAGGTCCACTTGCTCTATACATCTTTGTGAATTAGAAGGATCTTCTCCAATACCAATTACCCTAGGTGAAATTGTCATGGGTGCATCTTTTTGTCGTGTGCTCGGATCATGGGTCTTTGATACATTTAGCCATGGCAGATGGCTTTCATGCATTCTTTTTCAATGAGGTTGAGCTGGTTGTATTTGTTCTTAACCCATTTAGCTTCTTCAAGTTTAGTTTCCATCAAGACTCTTAGAAAAGAGATCTCAACTTTGATAGGCAATACAGTTTCCATCCCATAGACAAGAGAAAATAGGGTAGCATTTGTCAAAGGGCAAACTAAGGTCCGATAGTTAAAAAGTACAAAAAAGAGCTTTTCATGCCAGTCTTTGTAAGTCTCGGCCATTTTTTCAACTATTCTTTTCATATTTTTATTAGCTGCCTCAATTGCCCCATTCATCATAGGGCGATAAGGGACAAAATTATGATATTGGATCTTGAACTGTGAGCGTACCACTTGCATTATTTTATTGTTTAAGTTGCTTGCATTATCTATGATGATTTGGTTCGAAAGGCCATATCTATAGATGATGTCTCACTTGAAAAACTTACAGACGATTGATCTAGTGATATTAGCATACGAGGTAGCCTCCACCCATTTGGTGAAATAGTTGATCACTACCGAGATAAAATGATGGCCATTGGAAGCTTTAGGGGTGATTGGCCCAATCACATCCATGCCTCACATAGAGAAAAGCTATGAGCCCATTATGATGTGAAGTGGCATTGGAGGGACATGGATCTTGTTAGCATAGATTTGACACTTATGGCATTTTCGGGTGTAATTGATGCAGTCTTTCTTGAGGGTCAACTAGTAATAACCAGCTCTCATGATTTGCTTGGCCATTCGATGTCCATCAGCATGTATACCATAAATCCTTTTATGAACTTCTTTTAGGATCTTTTTTGGCTTCAAGAGTGTCAATGCATCTTAGAAATACTTAATCGTGACTCTTTTTGTGTAAGATTTTTCAATAGAGAACAAATCCCATAGCCAAACTTTTGACAGTCCTTTTATCAGTCAGTTGCATGTTTGGTATATTGTTGATCCTTAATGTAACAAAGGATGTCATAGTACCACAGTAGGCCATCCTTTTCTTTTTTGACACCGTGATAAGGAATCGGAGTTATGTAAATGCTCATCTGGATGGGAGCAATGTCTGACTTTTGATTAACTTTAAATATAGATGACAAGGTAGCCAAAGCATAAACTATTTAGTTCTCTTCTTAAGGTTAGTGTTGAAAACTAATATCATTAAATTCTTTCTTGAGCTCTGCTATCAGCTTCCCATACTATATCAGCTTAGCATCGTGAGTTTCCCATTCCTCTTTCAATTGGCAGATGACTAAGGCTAAATCACTGAACACCTATAATATCTTGACATTCCTCTCAATGGCTGTTTAAAGCCCCATGACACAAGCTTCATATTCTATGATATTATTTGTGCAGTTGAAATTTAGCATTGTTATGAATGGATAATGACTCCTATTAGGTGACATTAATGTTGCCTCAATTCCATTCCTAGAGCGATTGATGCTTTATCAAAATACATCTTCTAGGATTGATCTTGGTTGAAGGCAACTTCATCTTCAGAAATGCACATTAGATCTTCATCTGGGAAGTCAAAATTTAAGGGTTCATAGTCATCTACTGCTCGACCTGTCGAAAAGTTAGCTATTGAACTGAACTTGATGGCCTTTTGACTGACATCGATAATGTCGTATTCAAAAAGTAAGATTTGCCATCTAGCTAGCCTTCTTGATAGTGCAGGGCCTTTGCATAGATGCTTGATAGGATCAAGCCTTTGATTAAATCATGTGGTATGATACAGCATGTACTACTTAAGTCTCTTGGCTGTCCACACTAAAGCATAGCATAACTTTTGGACTGCGAAGTAATTGCACTTGTATTGTGTGAACATTTTGCTTAAGTAATAGATTGCTTGTTCCTTCTTTCCTAGCTCATCATGCTGCCTTAATACATAACCCATAGACTTGTCAAAGATTGCCAAGTAAAGGATCAAAGGTCGACTGGGTACTGACGATTCCAACACTAGTAGGCTTGACAGATAATATTTGACTTTATCAAAGGCTTATTGACATGCCTTATTCCATTTTTTTGGATTTTATTCACGAAGGAGCCAAAAAATGAGGTCACATTTATTAGTGAGCTAGGATATAAATCTAGCAATGTAGTTTAATCTCTCCAAAAACTTTTTAGTTCTTTTTAGATTTAAGGTGGTGGCATATCTTAAATTGCTTTGACTTTGTTTAGGTCAACTTCAATCCTTTTTTTGCTAACTATAAAGCCCAGAAGCTTACCTAAAGTGACTCTAAAAGTACACTTGCAGGATTCAATTTGAGTTAAAATTTTCATAGCCATTCAAAAAGTTTCTGAAGTTCTGTGACATGCTTATTCTCTTTCGTTGACTTGTCATCAACGTAGACCTTAATTTCTTTATGCATCATGTCATGGAACAGGGCTACCATGGCTTGTTGATAGGTTGGCCCAACATTTTTCAATCCACAGGGCTTGACGTTACAGCAAAATGTCCTTTATATGGTTGCAAAAGTTGTTTTCTCCATGTCTTCGGGTGCTATCTTGATCTAGTTATAGCCTAAGAATCCATCCATGAAGGAGAATAGAGAATTCTCGGCTGTGTTGTCCACTAAAGTGTTGATATTGGGTAGCAAGAAGTTATCCTTGGGACTAGCTCGATTCAAATCCTCGATAATCAACACACATTCGTACTTTGCCATCTTTCTGTGTGATTAAAACTATATTGGCAACCCATTCTGGATATTTGGCTGCTCCAATAAACCCTGCATCAAACTACTTCTTAATTTCTTCTTTAATTTTAAGAAGTATTTTTGGCTTTATCCTCTTTAACTTTTGTCAGATCGATTTGCATCCAAGCTTGATAGGAAGCTTGTGGACTATTATATTAATGTCCAATCCTAGCATATCTTGATATGACCAAGCAAATACATCCTAATATTCTTGGAGTAATTCTATCAACTTGGTCCTAGTCGTTGACTTTATTAAGGTTTCAATTTTAACCTTTTTTTTATACTCCTGAGCACCCAGATTTATTACTTTCATTAGGTTTTTATTGGGCATGATCTACTTTTTTTTTGCTCAACTAATAGTAAAAGGTCTGGTGGTATAGAGCTTTCTTTGAAATCCTCTTCAAGATCAACTTTACTAGTGTAAGTTGACTGTTTAAAATTGATCTTCAGCAACCATTAGACACATCCATATCATTGTCATCAAGATGCCTGAAAGGGCAAAGAGATAAACATTGCAAAAAGCACACACACAACCAGGGGATTTGGATAAAAATGAAGGTAAAAAAGGTTGAAAAGTGATACATAATAGGGAATAATATATGCAAAAGTTATTTCATTGATAATGTTTGATAAAACAATGCCCCTTACATAGGACACCTATCTGCCTTTATGTGAGGGCAGATTGGCTTTCATTTCTTGATGTTATATAAAAAGCGATAGTAAAACTGTCAGGGCTTCTGTCATGACCCTGTCATTAAAATCAGGTCTTAGTGGAAGGACACGAATTTTATGGCTCAGTATCTTGGACATAGGGGTTTTTAACTACTCTTTTTAATATGACCAAGACATCTTTAGCCTTTTGTTCTTCTAGTTGGCTTGGATTGATTTATCCTCCCAAAAGAAATATCTCATGGAGAGACAAGAACAATTGTCAGCTTTGATTCCTTATCTCAACCTAATGATCGTGTCATGTTTTGGTTCTAGATCCTCATTTCTTGTTGCTTTCTTGAGTACGCATTAGCCTTGAATCCTAAGCCTCTTTTGTTAGCTTGAGTGGTAACCTATACGGTTTGAGCCATCCCTTACAGATTCTTGTGAGCCCTTTTCCAGCATAGAAACCTTTGCCAATAGTCATTTTTATACCCTAATGGGTACTCTTTGACAGGTGGGGTTCAACTATTGGCAATCTTTCTCCTACAAATATTGCATTAATGAACTCAAAGGATTAAAAGGATGACTCCAGTGCATCTTTATTAGGCTTTATATAGATATCCTTAGTAAAACCAGTGGCGACCATTTTTTTTTTCAGCTTCAATGGTGACTACTTTGTCATCTATCATAAATTTAAGCTTCTGATGAAGAGAGGATAGGACGGCTCTGATGGAGTGTATGCATAGCCTTTGTAATAGGCAGTTGTAAGAATGATTAATATCCATAACTTAAAAGTCTACTTCATATGTACATAAGCCTATCTAAAGCTAGATTATGATATTTTCAATTACTCTGCGATATGTTCCATCAAAAGCTTAGGACTATGGTGTGGCTACTTTTGATGTTAGAGTGATCGATAAAGAGAGGAATGAGATTAAGGGCTGACCCATTGTCTATGAGTACCTTGGGCAAAATGCATCCCTTGCAGTGGGTAGTGATATGCAAAGCTTTATAACTACCCTTGCCTTCTGGTGAGATCTCATCATTAGTAAAAGAAATATAATTATCAGCCATGATGTTGTTCACTAGTCAATCCAATTTGTCTATAGAGACATTTGGTGGCACATATGCTTCATTTAACATATTCAGTAATGCATTTCGGTGAACCTCTAAATTAAAAAGCAGAGATAGCACAAAAATCTTTGTAGGTTGTTTGCTTAACTGGTCTATAATACTGTGCTTGATGAACTTCAGAAACTCTATGTTTTCTCTTTCATTTACTACTTCTGTGAATTTTTTGAACTCAAAATTCTTTGCTTGGGCTTAAGTGGTACAAGTGCTTAGAGATGCATCAGCCTTTTGCTTTTCTTGAGCAGGTGGAGCGTAACACCTACCATTACGGGTTAGGTGACTAACTCCTGACAGTTCCATCATAGTGGTTGAGGGAATTTGTTCTTCGATCATCACTACCTGATTCTTATATTTCAATGGGATAGCTTTATTGCTCTTATACGGGAATGGTTTAGGTACCTCCATAACTAACTTTGGTATAGGTACCAAAAAACTAGCCTCGGGACTTGACTTGCCATAAAGAATGAAAGGTCAGTTTCTCCTGTAAGGTGGCTACATGGTTTCATCTCCTATCATGTTGATAGATTCAGCAGTAGGTGTGATTTCATGATAGAATTCTATCTGGCCTTCATTCATTATTCTTTGAACCATGGACCTAAACTCCCTGCATGTTTGTAGGGTATGACCTACAACTGTGTGGAAGTCATAGAAGTTGTTGGGATTGTCTTCTAATTTTTTTGTTGCGTTCAGCAACCCGACCTGAATCAATGCCTGCCAGATCAAGAACATTGGCATCCTTACATCCTCTATGCTTGCCTTGACTTCATATTTGTTCTTAATATGGATCATGTTTACAACTGGCTCGTATGGTTTGGTAAAGGATTAGCAGCAACATTTGGTTCTTGGTTTATCCCTAACTGTAAGACATTTGTGTTAATTAGATTTTGCACATTTCGTTTAAAAGATATGCAATTCTTAATGTCATGCCCTGCTACCCTATGATGGTATTCATAGTGGGCATTAGGGTTGTATCATTGCAGGTTGGTGGCTTCTTTTTTGGGATGTATATTGGGGCCACTAAATGATTTTAGAGCAAGGTTATAAAGATGTGATCAAAATGTTATCTTTTTTTATTTGCTCCTCGATTGCCAAGTTCATTATTGGTTGCTTGATTGTTACTTTGGTGAACTTGTGAAGGGTAGCTTTATGGTGGGTTGGATAAGATTGTGAAGGATGGGTTGTAGGTTATGGCATTAATTGGCTGAGAAGGTATGGTGATAAGGCGAGAATACAACATGTTTAGGTAGTGAGGGTCAGGTATTTGATGTTGTTTTGGCTTAGATAAGCTACCATAACTTATGGCATTGGCTTCTCCTTCCTTTTTTTTTATAGCAATAGGCTTCTTACTCGATCCAACTATTTCTTCGGTAGACATTCTACCACTCTTAAGGGTAGCATCAATCATTTTTTCAAAGAGCACTAAGTTTGTGAATTTCTTGGTAACATTCCTTACGAGCTTCATGTAATAATAAGCACGTACAGTGTGAACAAAAATGACTATCATCTCTTTTTTTCTAAGGAGAAGCTAGATTAGGGCTACTTCTTCTCTCTACTTTTGGGTATATTGTTTAAAACTTTTTATGGATCTCTTTTTGAAATTCATCAGGGAAAGTCGAGCTGGCACCTAATCCGATACATTCTGCTATTGATTTAGGAAAGCCTTAGCTAAGTCAGCCCATGATTGGATTTTGACATTGTCTAGCTCGATATACCATTGAGCTGCTGCCCTAGTGACGCTATGGTAAAAGCAATGGATAAAGAGCTTTTCATCTTTCTCATACCTGGCCATCTTTCGCAGGTGTATTCAAACACGGATAAAAGGGTCAATGGTTCTATTAAACTTCTTAAACCTGGAGAGATTGTTCTAACTCTTGGATTCAGTGAATGAGGGCTTCATTTTCAACCCTGTGGCTTTCGCATCTCGTATTTGGGCGTAGAGTCTTTGAGTCCTCCATTGGTAGTGGAAGCAAGAGCATATCCCTTATGAACTTTTCTTTGCTGGTTCTTACTTCCTCCTTCTGTTGATTCAGCTCGCAATTAAGAGTCGCAACTTTCGCCTCCTATTTGATTGATGTCTTGCCAATATGTTAGGACTTATTAGCTTTTTGGAGCATCATATAATCCTTGGTAGGCTTTCAAGTTCATCTTTAAAGCAATCCCTTTCTTTCATGACTCAATCCATTTCATTGTTCCTAAGATAGATATCCATCTCTAGCTGGGCCTTTTCCTTCTTAAGTCAAGAGATTTTTATGGCAAATAATGCCTTTTCTCACTCAAACTCCCTCTTAAGTAGCTCAATCTCAAAAGGTAATTCCTCTATTAGGATTTGTAATGTTCCAGAGTTGGGTTGTCGCAATAGGTCAATAATACAGCAGAGTCTTTATTCTTCATATCCAAGTATGGTAGGGCTTCCTCTCCAGTATCTTTCCATACGATAGACCTTCTTTCGGGCTTAGAAAACTAATTAGACTTTTGCTTTATATTGGGCCCTCCATATTCAAAATCCCAATGTCCTAAGTCTTTGAAGAATGGGATGAATTGTTGCTATTAAAACTGACGCAACACCAATAAATAAGCATAACTGGTATTTCTCCATAATCCTAGGAGTGGTATGCAAGTGTAGTCTCCACATCTATACATAATCGACTGAAGGAACACCCATGGGGCTCTCCATATAATTTCTTCCTCCTTGATGTTTCATAATTCCTTGACCCAATACTTTTCTATCTTATCTTGATGACATTCTTCCTCTAATGCCGTGGAAAGAGGACTGATCTTGAAGAAGAAATTTTGCCTAACTTTTTCTTTCCTAACACAAAGATGACCTATGAGCTATATATGGAGTAATAGGGCACACCTGATAAAACTTCTTATTCCCGTTCCTTTCAAAAGCTAAGTGCGTGGATGGTTTTAGTGATGATGGCAGAAGTAGGGCTGATGTTACAACATAAACGAGAAAAAAATCTATGACTGTCACCTCTACATAACCCGAAGTCTTAAAGAATATAATGAGCCCATAAATTACTAGAGCATAGATATCTTAAGCTTTCTTTTGATCAGAAAGATTTACCATGCCCTCTTTCAAGCTAGCCCAAGAAATGCATTTGTTGGTCTCTTTTACTTTAATAAGATTGTCAACCCATGCTTCTATGGCTCTAAGAATTTACCTTAACCTTTTCTTGAACCGAGGAGGCATTAGCGCTTTGCAGTAAATCCGGTCTGACTTGGCCCTTTCTATGTTAAGCAGAGCTATGTATTCATCAATAAGAGGACTAAATCTTGCTGGTTGAAGGTTAAACATCAGTAAGCCAGATTCCAAAACTATGTCTTTACTTGCTATAAGCCATCATCCAATTGAACTCGAAGTAAGAGAGCTATATCCCCGTACTTTTTAGTGAAGGCTTTTTATTCATTGTTATCCCAGCTGTCCCAAATGTGCTTCAATTCATGACAATCATTCTGATAAAAATTGATCTTGACCTCTTCATGCATTTTTGAGACATAATCGGGCTTTAGAATGTCTTGGCCGTGATGTTGGCAACCTTCTGACCATGTCCTAACATTTTTAAAGGACTTGTTAGTTGAGATAAGCTATTGCTCCATAAATGATGCCCATTGCTAAACACCGAACCAAAATAATTATCCTAAAATAATGACAGTCATGATGGTTATGATGTAATGATGCATGCACCAAAACACAAAGAAAGGGAAAATAAGTTAGTGGAACATATAGGAGACAGATGTAAGGAAATAAAAAATTTAAGAACATCAGAATAAAAAATTCATACATGTCTCAACCAAGGTGGTGAGATGAGAAACAGGCAGCATTTGAACATGCTAGGATGCAATCTGCCCTTCATAAGGTGATGCAATATCTTATTTTGATAGAAAAATAACTAATCAGTAGTAATATTCGTTTATCACCACTAGTGCGAATATGTGTTAAGCGATGACTCAGACAGCATAATGGCTTACAGTATAAGACATTGTGAACGATGATTTTTGTTTAATGTCACTTATTTACACAAAAGTTAATTATCGTTCGGGTGGCATGATGGCATGCCTTAATAAATGATAAAAATGTAAATATAAGTGACAATTGTATACTCATTGTCACATCCATAATTGTGGTAATTAAGAGTAAAGGTTAGGAATGTTTCCCCAAGTGACCATATTCTTCGGGTATTCTAGTGGCATTCCAGTATGGTTTGACATGGTTTATCTCATAGGCTCACTATATAAAGTTTAAATTGATGCCTAAATAGGTGTTTGAATTGCTCCTCCATCCGATTAGGACAGTTAATGGACCCATATCCCAGACCCATCACGGGTTTGGTAGAACGGGTTTGATCTGTTGAATGTATTTCTCTATGCAAATAGGGAGGGTCACTCATAAGAGACATAGGTAATTTATTTCTAGGAAGTTATTGCCATGCCTAGGCAGAAGGTTACTTATAAAGGTGGATAGCTCACTTCCTCTTAATGATTGGATTATAACTATAACATGGAGTTTGGCGGAACACTAATACACATACAAGTGCGTGGTGTGTGATAGGGAAATGTTCAAACCTTTTTGTTTACTTTGTATTACCATTTTTATTAAACTGATGATTATTCGAAAATAAGAATCCAAAAATTATGCCAAACAAAAGGTTAGTTGACAAAATGAAAAAAGGTTCATAGTTAAATAATGACCAAAGATTGAAAGAATTGGAAACCTAGCAAGACACTGCTAGTTATTGGCCAACTCTCTATACAATCCCCAGTCGATTCACCAAGCTGTTGCAACATACCCTGGGGTGGATCCTCGTTGATCTATGGGTGCATACGACCTAAAACATTTTTCTAACTTGGAAATGTCTTCTTAACCGAGACTTTTTTTTTCACGATGTGATAAGAACAAGAATGTACAGATTCTCGACTTATGATACAGTGAAAGGGACCATAAAACGAATTGCTCATTTTATTGGTCTTAGTTGACCATCATGAAATGGCCAACGCATGGAGTCACCACCGATCATTTTGGGCTAGGCATGATCGGATGCCTATTGAAACCTATCTTTTGAGTTACGAAACTCAAAACATCAACCCTGTGGTGTATGTAGTACAAAGATTCACCATTTAGGTTTGGGAGTTGGTTACACTCGATGAGGTGCAAACCTTTTCATCTCACTTCCTCTTAATGATTGGGTTATAACCATAACATGGAGTTTGATGAGACACTAATGCACATGTAAGTGCATGGTGTGTGACAGGGAAATGACCAAACCTTTTTGTTTACTTCGTATTACTATTTTATTAAACTGATGATTATTAAAAAATAAGATAATCCTGACAATCATGCCAAAGAAAAGATTAGTTGACAAAACGAAAAAAGGTTCATAGTTAAATAATGATCGAAGATCAAAAGAACTGGAAACCTAGTAAGACACGGTTAGTTATTGGCTAACTCTCTATACAATCTCCAGTGGAGTCACCAAGCTGCTTAACATACCTCAGGGTGGATCCTTGTGGATCTATAGGTGCGTAGGACATAAATTTTTTTAACTTAAAAATGTCTTCTTGACCCTGACTTTTCTTTCACAATGTGATAAGAACGAGAATGTACGGATTCTCAACTTGTGATACAGTAAAGGGGACCATAAGATGAATCGTTCATCTTCTTGGTCTTAGATGACCATCATGAAATAGACAACACATGGAGTCCCCACGAATCATTTCAGGATAGGCATGACTGGATGCCTATTAAAACCTATGTTTTGAGTTACGAAACTCAAAACATCAATCCCGTGGTCTACGTAGTACAAAGATTCACCATTTGGGTTTGGGAGTTGGTTACACACGATGAGGTATGAACCTTTTTAGCTCACTTCCTCCTAATGATTGGGTTATAACCATAACATGGAGTTTCGCGAGACACTAATGCATATGCAAGTGCATGGTGTGTGACAGGGAAATGATCAAACCTTTGTCTACTTCATATTACCATTTTTATTAAACTGATGAGTATTCGAAAATAAGATAATCCTGACAATCATGCCAAACAAAAGATTAGTTGAGAAAATGTAAAAAAGTTCATAGTCAAATAATGACCGAAGATCGAAAAAACTGGAAACCTCGCAAGACACGGCTAGTTATTGGCCAACTCTCTATACAATCCCCAGTGGAGTCACCAAACTATCGTAATGTAACCCGTGGTGGATCCTTATGGATCTATGGATGCATACGACTTAAAATATTTTTTTGACTTGTAAATATCTTCTTGATCGAGAGTTTTCTTTCATGATGTGATAAGAATGAGAATATATAGATTCTCGACTTGTGATACAGTGAAAGGGGCCATAAGATGAATCACCCATCTTACTGGTCTTAGATGACCATCATGAAATGGCCAATGCATGGAGTCACCACCGATCATTTCAGGCTAGGCATGACCAGATGCCTATTGAAACCTATGTTTTAAGTTATGAAACTCAAAACATCAATCCCGTGGTGTACGTCGTACAAAGATTCACCATTTGGGTTCAAGAGTTGGTCACACATGATGAGGCACGAACCTCTTCGTGACACTCAAAATTAATACCTTACTAGCTATGTCTCATCTTGGTTTCGATTCTTTTGATCATACCTCATCAATATTTTGATATAACGCTCTTTTACTGCATGAATCTTGCAGAAATACAAATATAGGTTTCGATGAAAAAGATTAAATCTCATTACGCCCTAATAGAAATTTTCAATAAAATGACCTCTAGATTTTACTTTGAAAATAGAATGTTCCACTTTACTCACTAGGGTGATACCACGCTGAACATTACCTTTAATTTTATTTAAAATGATTCGAAAACATGAATGCAAATAATCATCACAAAGAAATCACATTAGTAAGCCAACAAATGAAGTAACATAACACGGATTATGCAATGCAATGATAAAGAAAAGGAATGGACTATTGGAATTTATCTCGTAATTAGCATCGATTATTTAGTAATAACCAAATCAACAATTTTTAATATGCATCTGGTTTTCTTGATTGAACAAGATTTATTTGACACATTCATGGAAGTCTGGGAAAGAGGAAAAAAATTAATTGTAGTTAAAAGACAGGGTTGGAATATCCCTTTGAAATGGTGGGGTTGGAGTATCCCCATGGATGACAAAAAATTTTGACAAAGGAGGATTTTAAATCTTGACAAATTTCAAAGGCGGGGTTAGACTATCCCCTCGAAAGGTCAAGGTTGGAGCATCCCTATGGATGACAAATCATTTTGACAAAAAAAGATTTTTCAATCTCGACAATTTTAAAAAGCGGAGTTAGAGTATCCCTTTGAAAGGTCGAGGTTGGAGTATCTCCAATAGTAACACATCCAACACTATTTAGAGAAGTCAAGTTGGATAAGTTGACAAAACTTTGTGATTTAGGAGATGTGTGAGTGTTTTAACAACTTTTGGCAAAAGAAATTATTATGAATGAGGATGGTAAAGATGAAAAAGTATGTTTATGCCTTGATACATGCCTATGGGAAGTTAAAGCATGTTCTTAAGTTTGATCGGGGTGATACAGAGACATTCGAATGTCTCGAGGTAAAATTCGAGAAAACAACTTAATTTTGACCATAATCAAAAATAAGGGACAACATTATGCTATCCTGCTTCCTGAATTTATTCTAATTTGGTTTAAAGGCTGTAGAGGTGGACAAGATACCGTTAGAAAGGTAACTCGATGAGGGTCAATCTAAAAATATTCCTAATATCCCAAAAAGTCACTTTTCAGGTGTCGCAATGTACCTCAGGGTGGATCCTCGTGGATCTATGGGTGCGCATGACTTAAAATATTTTTCTGACTTGGAAAATGTCTTCTTGACTAAGACTATTCTTTGGCGATAGGATGAGAATGAGAATGTATAGATTTTTGACTTATTATACAGTGAGGGGGACCATAAGACAAATCACTCATCTTATTGGTCTCGTATGACCATCACAAA
>JBBYHO010534986.1:3318-15882 GCA_038382025.1 Adansonia gregorii | reverse complement strand
GATCACTATGAATGCTATAAAGCAAAGAATTGGTATTGTATAAAGGATATCCTTGATAAGTGAAATATTATTAAAGACCATTTCTTAGCCAAAGAATGTATATTCGTACATGGTGAGAGTGTTGATCTTATGAATCCTCAAGATACAAGTATTTATAAAAGTTTGCCATGTAGTATGGGAAATTAACATAGTTATGTTCGTAATTTGGGGATAAGGATTCAAGCCCATGATATTAAGTTACTCATGATGGAAACTAGAGTCAACGCTTAAACAACATCAAGTCTTGAGTTCAATGAGACAAAGTACATCATTTGTATGTGGCTGCTAGCACTATAATATCATATAATATATCATCCCAAGTAAAGTGCTTGGTACATATAATGTTAAAGGAAGGATGAGTAAATGTACTCTTAATAGACCCATAACATAAATATGTTAGTATTATAGTTACAGGAACACTCTCGATGAGATCTACCTATGTGAGTGTGAAGTGTGACCGCTTTTAGGAGCTCAAGAGCTTGGCTCCAACAACACTCATCAAAAGAGGACACAATCACATGGCCATAATAGTATTCCAAGATACTATGCATTAACTGGTGTTGAAATCTTTGTGTGAGATGTGTTCAGTTAACTAAATGGAATAGCTGGTTCAAAGCATAGTTTACCATGCAATTTCGATTAACTTTAACATGTTTTCACTAAGTGAAGGTTCAATCGTAAGACATCTTCATTTATCCAATAGATTTTCAAAATTATCAAAATCTAGTTTATTTTGAAAATGATGGGGGATTATTGGAACATTTTCAAAATAATGTCAAAGGTCATGTCTTCAAAAGTTATTTTTCTTAATTATAAAAAGTAGTGCCTCTAGGTTATTTACCAAGTGGTGTGAATATCCAAATGGACATGTATTTGAAAAAGTTATGTCTACATGAAGAGGCATTTATTTGCCTATAAATAAAACCATTCTCATTTGAAAGACATAGATAGAAAAATATATAGAAAACTACAAATAGAATTTTGGTAGTTTTGTCACATACTGCTTAGTACATAGTGGATTGATGTTGTCAATGCAAAACGCCACCAATCAAAGGGCTTCATTGTATCCTTGAGGTTTATGTGTCGGTAATCTTTTTGCATACCTAATTGATGGTAAAGGTGAATAAAATCTTAAAGAAAATAGCATTGCTATACAAGTTGAAGCTTTTGTCAATTTCTTGTGTTTTCGATTCCCTACGTACTAACATTTCACATGTATTTCTTCCTTCAAAAATCCATTCAAGAAAACCAACTTGGCATCCAATTAATGAATCTTCCATTGATGTTGAGTAGCTAATGCTAATAGTAGCCTGATTGCGAGCTAACCTTCCCATAAATGCAAAAGTTTTTGAGAAAGTCAACTCCGAACTATTGACCAGAGCTTTTTACAACTAGTTTGGCCTTCAATGAGTTAATAAAACCATTAATATGGAGTTCAGTTCTGAACACCCACTTCACACTAATCACTTTCATGTGCTTTGGACTATCAATTAGAATCCAAGTGTGATTTTTTTGAATCACTAACATCTTAGATTGCAGATCTTCTTTCCAACCATCAACTTTGATAGCTTCCTCAAAACTGGAAGCTTCCAAAATAGCTATCTTGCATTTTTTATAAAGATCTGAGAATAGTCTGGTGCCCTTTATAGGTTATCAAATTCATCATCAATTACACTTTTCATTTTGGTTTTGCAAAGCCTCGATCTTGGTGACTTTTTATCCTAGTCAATTCAATTTAACCCTTTTCTTAGTTCTAAGTTCTTTTTTCACTACACTTCACATCTTTACTGATAAAGATCTTCTATGCTAAAAGATTGGAGATCTTGTAACCTTTTGTGTTGCCATTTTAACCAACAAGAATTTCAACTTGACATTTCTCATCTAACTTATCTTTCTTTACATCTAGTATATGAGCATAACATAAACAACCAAAGGTTCTTAAGTGAAGCATAAAGGTTTTGAATCAAAACCAGGATTAAAAAGGAGTCATGGTCTTCAAGGCTATAGTGGGAAGTTTGTTTAATACGTACACCGATGTATTGACTGCATTTGCCTAAAATTTCTTCAGCATGTTCTTCTCAAAGAGCAAACATTTGACTATTTCCATCATTGTTTTATTCTGTCTATCACTCACAGCATTCTATAAAAGATTATAAATGAAACTGTTAGCTAGTGTTTAACGCCAGCAAATTCACGGAACTCCTTAAATTTGTTTAAATTATACACAGTCCTATTGTCCGAGCTGCTTGCCTCCAGGTTGTAACATGTCTAGTTTTAATAAAGGCCTTGTATTTCCAAAACACATGTATAACTCAGACTTTTGCTTCAAAAAATAAACCTAGCACATCCTTGTATAGTCATCAATGAACAAAATGAAATATCCGCTCCTATGTAGAGATGAAGTTTTCATAGGGCCACAAACATTAGTGTGCACCAATTGAAGCATTTATGCCCTCCAAGCCTTATTTACAGGAAAGAGTAATCCTTTTACTTTCCTAACATACATACTCCAAACACATCATTAATGGATTTGTGATAAATTAGCTACAAGATCATTCTTCTGTAAGTGAAATAAAGTATTATAGCTAACATGATCTAACGTATTGTACCAAAGAACAATTTCATTTATGACACTAGCATAAGCAACAAATTCTAGAGAATTCAAGTTTAAAGCAAAGCTTCTATCTTTCATGCCAACAAAAATGAGTTTATTGCCAATTGAAACATAAATCAAGTATGTCTTATTTTTAAAGACATTGTCTTTTTCAAGTAGCTAACCAATACTAAGCAATTTTTGATCTATCCCGAGTACTAAAAGAACATTAGTAATAACTTTAGTATCTAATGGAGTTTTTATTAGTATATTTCCCATTTTTTTTGGCTTCAATGTAGCTTCCATTGCCTATTCTTACTTTTTAAAGTGCAAGTTTTTTTAATCTCCTTGGGCATGCCTTTATCTGCAACCATGTAGTTTGTACATCCACTTTCTATTAACTAATTCATCTTGACTTCACTTCTAGTTGCATATCAGGATGCAATACAAATTTGCTGCTCATACTGTTAATACCATTAGCGAGTTGAGCTTGTTATTTTTGTTGCCGCTGACCTTTATTCTTGCAGACTTTCCCCATGTTTCCCATTTGTTTACAAGCTCGACTTTGAATGTCTGATCTAAACCAGCAATACTTCTCTAGGTGAGTATTCTTCTACCAATATAAACATGGTGGATATTTTCTATTTTCCACCATCATTAGTTCTCATCTTTTCCTTTCTTTCCTGCATTCACCTATCACTGTGACTTTTTTCCTTTATTAGATGAACATCTTGCCTGTTTTTGTTTCTTGCATGAAATTCACTTTCATTGTACTCCTCCTGTTTGTTTTCTGTTGTTGTTTCTTGCTTGAAAGTCACTTTCATTGTACTCCTCTTGTTTGTTTTCTTTTTTGCTCTTGAGCATAGGGAGCATTGATCAATTCAAATAGAGTGATGCTGGCATCTTTAAATCTTCAAGTGGGAGGTCTTTGACTCATGCCTTTCTAGTAGTAGTGATAACCTTTTTTACAATCCTTTTGTCACTAAACTCATCTACAAATAACCTGATGCTATTGAAAATAGCCATAATTTCATTGTCTTTCATTTTTTACTTTTCAAAATCTCTTCTCAAGTTGATAAACTGTCGCTACCTAGTTTTCTTTGAACTTTAGAACTCTTCCTTTAACTTGTCCCATGCTTGCTTTGTGTCTTACAAGCCATATTCCTTGCGAAGATGACATCAGACGTTCCATTTTGTGTGCAAGACATGGTTTTATACTTCTTGGCACACTCATCACTGTGTTGCTTGATCAGAGTAGTATAAGATTAGTCCTCAAAAGTGATAGATCTTTACTTATTTCAACTACTTCCCACAAGTTGTATGCTTATAGGTAAGTCTTCATTTATACTACCTAAATATGGTAGTTTCCACTAGAAAAGACAAAAGTTGGAGGTGGAGAGAAACTGTTGGAAGACATAATCTTTAAAATAGCAACTATTTTTTAGGTTATGGTACACTTGCTTGTTTTCTCCCAAAAAATCACACTATGTGAGCTCAGGTCCTCTAAGATAAATGTTCTAATACCAATTGTTGTATGTTTTAAAATAAAAAAGAACACAAAGACAACAAAAATAAAAGCATAAACTGAAAGCAAAAAAAAAAAAAAAAGATGCTAGAAGTGCTTATCACTTTATTTCATTGCAAAATGCTAACATTTATAAGTCAAAAAGTAATTTAACTCCAACTACTACAAACACTTTTGATCCTATAATTTTACATAACATTTAATGACCACAACTTACACAAAAAAGAAGTCTTTAATTACTATTAAAAATTTTAGCACACAATTAAAATAAGAACAGTTAGATCATAAGCACATCATTTATGCATCATAGAGAGCCACTAGTCAATATATTTACAGACTTCGAAATTTGTATTATAACTTTGAAAATGAGTAAAAGTGATATTTGAATTAATAAACTATTTAAAAATTAGGTATCCCAATTACTCTTAGTAAAACCAATAAGGTAGCTTATCTCGAAAATATCTAGAAAGTGGAAGCAAGTGAAAAAGGCATCATGTGCTTAAATATTTTTGAACCTACGAGCTCTAAAAATATCATGCCTGCCGTTTGAATTAATACTCAATAATAATTTCTTGTAATTTAATTGTAAATCTCATGCATATGAAAATTAATAAAGTCACAACTTCCCATTAGCTAGTAACGGATGAAACATTTGATTTATATTATTTGCATCAAAATATTCACTGCACATTTGGCAAATTGAGGAGCTTAAGAAATAGACTCCTTCATTTTCTCTCTAAGATGAGGTAGTTTCGTCTTGTTATGTTGTTTTCTTTTGAGTCAAAATCACCCTCGTCAAATGGTATATTACTCTCTACATTAATTTGATATTTGTTGTTAGACCTTTTTACTCAACTTTCAATTTTATTTTCTATTGCCTTTCAATCATGTCATTTTTTGGATTATTGATAATATTCATCAATGCCATGATTGATTCTTTCTTTAATGGTATGGGCATATACATGCACATGGTGACATGTGACTAGTCTTTTCAAGGTGACTTAAATACGTTGAATATTGAGGTATTAAAGATTTGAAACACATTTCTTATTTTCTCCAAAGGTCTAAAAAGAGAGTTTAGCTATATGCATAACGTAATAAATATTTCACTATATTTAGGGTCTGTATCTAATATAATATTAGTGTATATTAATTCATGTTACGGCATCTCATTACTAAACAAATACAAAATTTTAAAATACTTAAAATAAATGCATCAATCATATTTTTAACAGGTGACATAATATAGTTCATTGTTAATAGATATATCTACAAACTTGTCTAAGTTTAGTTCCTTGTGTAACTTTTCTCTCTCTGCGGTACAGTTAATGGTTGGTTCATACATATAAAACTTAGATATGTAGTCAATATTTTGGTTGATGTGCTTGTATTTTCCATAATGGAAATGTGAAACTGGAACCAAACAACCATTAAGACTTGCCTGATATTAGACCATTTTTGGCGTCACTTCTGTCAATTTTTTATTATTAGAATGAACTCATGAAAACGTTAAACTAGAATATAAGATTGATCAAGTTCTTCAGGCTCTAAGAAAGGCACATGAGTTTAAATCTGAGTACAAAATTGCATAAGAAAGGCTTTATGCTCAAGAGAATCATCTTCGCAGTCTTTATTAGCAATTAGACAAAGAGCTCACATCTAAACTGTTACATCAGGCATATATTGTTTTTTGAAAGTTATGAGTGGATTTGAAGATGGTGAGTGCAATCAATAAATTCAAATGCTTGCTACAAATGTCACTTTTCGTTAGGTTTATTTCGCCTCCGCAAGTAACGACATGCAATGAGGATTTCTTGAGTAGCCCTGAAATACAATAAAGTCTATGTTTCAAAATTACTATGTGCTAGTAAAAATCAAACTACCAAATGCTTTTTTTATGAAGGGCAAAAGTATTTTTCTTATACTTGCTAACAAAGTATAAAAAACTTGCTTAAATTGAGAATGATAGGGAAGAAAGGTAAAGATATATGGTTTTCTCATATAAGTTCATATATTTCTATTGGCAAATTCTTATATCTATTTATAGAGATTTAATCGAAAATTATGTCTCTTTAGTTGTATTATTTAATCCAACCTATTTATCTTTTCATCGAATTTCCATCTTTTGGTACTCATAAAAAATATCATTGGGACCTTCGCCAGTAAAAGGCATCTTTTGGAAAGCTACGAATGAGTTTGAAACAAAACCAAGCATTATAAATGATATTTGAATCCTCATATTGTGGGATATGAATCCTTTTTCATAAATTCTGACATAACACATTCTAAACTTGATATTCAAATCTTTTTACATGCGTATACAAATCCGTTTGTGTAAAATATTGCAGAAGTTTATTTTTGGTTACAAAACTCACAAAAATAGAATCCCATAAAAGGTATTATAATCCCATCACAGGTAAAGTTTCTCCAATTTAGCTATAAATCAATTTCCTTGGTTACATAATATAGCTTTTTATGTGCTAATTTCTCGTTAATTGATTTTCAATCAATTAATTCTTTTTTCCTTTCATTTATTTTGAAAATAATTTCAACAATCCCTCACTATCTTCAAAATCAAGTAAGTCTGGTGCTTTCAAAAATCTTATGCATAAATAAAGATATCTTGGCAATTTAAAACCTCAACTTTAGTGAAATAGTGTTGTTGATCTAATGAGAATTGCACCGTAGATTTTAAATCTTTAAACTAACAATTATATATGACTAATCATGCAGCAATCCACACATTTAATTTCAATACTCATAAAAAGTCATTTAGCAATATTCAACACTATAACAAATCATGTGTCTCATGTCCTTTCATGATTTTGCTTAAGAGTCGAGCCCTTTGCCCCTAGAAGAAGCACCATTTCCACTCATATAAGTAAATTCCATAAAAAAAATGATGTCGTTAAGCATTTCAAAATTTTAATTTACATGTTATGGATTCACTAAGAGTTTTAACTGAACCTCCCCTTTCAATATACAATTTTAATCACTTTAATGAATATAAATTATCGTTGTAATTACATCAATAATAATAGTTTGCTAGTATGTAGTTTAAGAAAAAAAAAAAACAAAATAGAAGATAATTAAGTAATAAAAATTTTCAATAATGCATTAAAATAGAAAATATTTGCTTCTTAATTTGAATGCCATTGATAACTAATTTATTTTTAAAAGAAATCAATTCACTTCAATTTTATCATCGATATAATTAATATTATTTTTGGCTTAATTTATATAATCTGTGTATCGCAATAGATTGAAACTAAAGTTATATTAAAATTTAAGAGCAATGAAATATATTAAAAAAAACAACATTTTATTCTTTACATTTCTAAGAAAAACACTTATATTTTATTCATAAGTCAATTACCAACACTTAAATTAATTTTGTATAGTATTATCTTAATGAGTTTAATTTTTAAATTAATTATTGATAATTAGGCAATAGATATTTATTTAGATTATAGATTTATCAATTACAAATATAAAATAACAAATTTATTATTTAACTATACGTATATTAAATTCAAATTTTTTAAATAAATGAGGGAAAAAGATATTATAATCAAAGTTTTGTTTTTATAAAAAATTATTTAATTAAAGTTCAATCATTCTTATTTTTAGTATTAAATTAAGACTTATAATTAGGTGTCTTGAGTTCGAGTTAGTTTCGGGTTTAAGTCACTTAGACTCAAGTTTAAGTTTTTCAAACACGAGTTTTTTTTAGTGGGGATTTCAAGATTTTTTGAGTTTAAGTTATTTTATGTTTAGTTCATTTTGAAATTTGAGTTATTTCAAGTTTAAATTTTTAATATTTATTTATCAAATCAAATTTGAGCATATTCAAATTTAAATTTTTGTTAGGCAACCTTTTGAATTCAAAATTTTGAACTTATTTTGTAACCTTTTAAGGAAAATACCCGGCAAAGCTCAACTGACAGCAAAGAGGAAGTTGTCAATTATCCACTCGTCAGCTCTCCTGCCGCTATTGCTATTTACCTGATCATTGACTTTGCGGTATGATTTTGCATCCAAAGTTGGTGGAACTGCTCGTTAGAGAAGCAATAAAGAAAATCTTAGGACTTGCCAGCTGAGTACTGGCTCAAATGATGCATGCTGCTGATAAATTTTTGTAGACTGTGAGTGGATTTAAATGCATAATGCTTAGGTGATTTAAATAGATATTAGTTCAAGGATTATTGGCAACTAAGAACTTAAAATTAAGAGCAAGTCATGTGCTCTTAGAGCTATGAGATTGGGCATAGTGCCTTTCCATAATAGAAAAAGAAAAGAAAAAATCTAACGATAATTCTAGAAAGAAAAAAAAATCATGCAACAATGAGTTGAATCAAAATTGAATAAAACGGTGGGATGCATCATGTATCATCACTGTTATCAGTCTTGCAAGTTGCAAAACTAGCATATAAATCTTTTTCCCAGTGCTCGCCAGTCTTTACTACGTAGTCTCTTAGCGATACTGATTTTTTATTATTATTACTAATTCATATTACCTCTTTCATTGTATTTTATTTGAAAACATTCACCCAATTTTGCACTTGATAGTCTCGTAATTTTGCTGCTGTTAATCATTGCCAATGTAGAAAAGGGAAAAAAAATGCAAAACTGTTGTTTAATGAAAGTAAACCCAGATAGAAGTCAAATTGTGTTAAAAATTTCTCATAGGAATCATATGATTTCTTTGACAACTAATTCATTACATTGATACACGGAACTACTGCAATTTAGGGTTAGTACCATAGGCTGGAATTAGAGTTGAAAAAAAAAATTTAAAATCAAAAACTGATTCAAATTGTGATGTTTAATTTAGTTTCGAGATCCCGGTTTTAGTGACTCAGTTTGATTTTAATTCGAATATTAATTAAATATATTTGTTTCAATATAGTTTTTGGTTCATCACCCAAAGAGTGCTGGGCGTCACCGCGTCAAGATTTATGCTTTAACATTTACTGAAGGAATCTTACTTACTTTTAGGCACGCCACAATTCCAACTGCAAAAGGCATCACTGCCAAAAAAAAAAATTGATGGCAAATAAAATGAGTTCCAATTTCTAGGAAAAGCATTTGCAGCTAAAAAAGAGGTATGCGAATTATCACCCTGGTCCCTGTCCTGCCTCCAGGGCTTGGGGACCTGTGGAAATTGAAACCTTGGACCTGCACATCAACAGTAATCCCACCAGCATGGCTGCAAGCCCACAGAAATACTGTATACTTAAAACCTATGATACTCAAATTCGAGTTTATATATCAGATAAGAAGAGTATGCTTCTGATAAGATTATGTTCGTTTTTTTTAAATTATTTTATGTATTTTGAAGATCTTTAGAGAATCATATCTTCATACCTATATTTAAAAGTAATTGAGCAAAAAGTATCAAACAAAAAAACTTTCGAAAAAATAAGAGTCGGGAGGTTAAAACTGACCAGTTGTGGAGGCTAGAAGGACAAAGTTTATGTCAATTTGGGAGGATGGCGTGGATGATGATAAGAACCATTTGCAGAAAGTATGGCAGTAAATAAAGATGGGAATGCAGATTCAGCAACCAGTGACAATGATACATGTAGAACATTGCAGTAAGAAATTGAGTTTCAACATCATCTTTAGGTAACTAGATAATGACAAGCAAAAAGGAGGTAAGATGTCCAATTGTCTTTTTAGATCAATGTATTGATAACCAAAAAGCAACAATGCATAGCTACTCGACATTATGACAGAGAGACGGAATTTCTTTACTACTTCAGAAAAAGAAAGACATCAACATCAAAAAAAAAAAAAAAAAGGATTCATCATAACACGAAGATAATGAATGAATGAATGAATGAATAAAAGACCCCAAAAGATGATGTAATTTTACCATTACTTGGCAAAAGCTTTGATATGGTAGAAAACATATTTAAATCACCAAAATCACAAGGCAAAATATGAAACCCTTTAACTAAATCGAACAAGTGGACCAAAGCATAGATTCTTAACCACAAAGTAAGAAGGGAACCAATTCTCAACATCAACACACGAAACATACTTTTTGCTTTACCGTGTTTCTGGTCGATTTTTCAACCAAGGATGTAAGCAAGAAAATTCAGACGCGTAAAATACCATGACTCTATAGGACCAAGACCAGAAAGTGATCATTTAGGCAATCACTATCTAGTAATGCCAACAAACATGTTACATCCAGATTCTTGATTAGTTGAATCTGTTTCATCTTCACTTTAAAATTAAATTATTAGCTCTTGACAAATCAATAGGAGGATTGCATATTACGAAAAAACTTGAAACATACCAAAAACATTGATATCAAGGGTGCCACTCGGCTACCACGCCCAAGGAAGGCTTTCCACAGCTTTCCATCTGCCTAATTATGCGGTAAGAAATGAAAACAACCAAACTTCGATCAAGCACATAGTTAGACTAGTTTATGTCAGAGACTCACTTCTACGGAGAAAATAACTTAGGAGCAAAAACTTCTATAACCATGTTTATGATCATTTTTCAGATAGTCAAGAACTTATACAAAGCATGAAAATTTCCATGAAGATATTAAAATCCTAGACCTTTCCTGGCCTAGAGTAACAAAATGCACCATAAGTAGCCTTAACATACACAAACATGGACATAAAAAAAACATACTCCACTGAAAGTTACTAAGCCAGCTAAATCCTCCAATAAAAAACATCAAGATCATGCCAAAGAAATCATTTAAATTCCCCAATAAAACTCATAAAATCATGAAAAGAAAACAATATCAAAGTAAAACAGTCATCATGCTCATCATGCAGAGAAGAACAATTCTTGATTTGATTTAATAATTAAGCTCCACCAGGGATCTTTAAAAGGTAAAATGAAAATAACATGCAATTGAAAAACAAAGCAACAGATTCTATTGTTTTTACTGTACGAGAACAAGCCTATTGTTATTATTATTACCATTTCCCATATCTCCTCTAAACTCCCTATTCCCTTCACCTCCACCACCTCCTTCCTCCAAATTCCCCACTTCCGCTCCCTTCGGCACCGTCACAATTAGATCCCCGTCCTCGTAAACCGCACTCGCCAGCTCTGGCCGTGTGGTCTCCGGCAGCCTAAACCGCCACATGTCGAGCTCCAAATTATCCAACAAACTAAAATCCACCAAAGTGTTCGACCTTATCACAATCTTTGTGACCCCAGGATGGATTTCCACCGTATGAGCCCTGACAAAGTCGCCGATTCTCCCGTCCGTTCCGGCGACGAACTTGAAGCAGTCGGGGCTTTCCTCCACCGCGACGTCGGCATCCGACCTGAATGGCAGTTCCAGTACGCGGCTGAAGATGTGGGGCAGCCTACGGAGCTTCTTGTTGGACCCACCGGCTAACAAGGTCTCAGCTTGGGACCTTGTGGTTCTTGGGTTCATCTCATATTGGATGGTGATATTCCTTTTTATTGGCAATGGGTGGATTCTCATGATGCTCCTTGAGGGTATTTGGGATTTGGGTTTCTGGTTTTTTTTACAAAGATTTGAAGTTTTGGAGGTGAATTGTGAAGAAGTGAGAGGAAAGGAGAAGGCTTGGAACACGATTAATAGTAACAAAAAAGATGCTTTGTTGAAGAAAAGTGAAGAAATTTGTATGGGAATCAAAATCTTGATCAAGTTACGGAGTGCCAAAGGTGAAATCATAAAAGCAATGGTGTCAATTCCTTATTTATTTATTTATTTGCTTTTTTTCTTTTTTGGAAGATCTTGATGATAAATCCCCAAAAATGTTATAGAAAAACTAAAATGGAAGGAAGGAAGGATTGTGAAAAAAAAAAAAAAAAATTGCTTTTTGAGATTGAGTGTTGAAAAGGGGAATTAGGTTTTGTGATTTGGATCTTCTTTTTCCTTTCTTTCAAGAACGGGAAAAATCTGTTTGAAATGTATTTAAGAATGTGCAGGAAAACTCAAGGGCTTATAGGCTGAAATGGGAACCATCAAGGGATACTGGCCTGATCAAACTTTTTAATGTGATTTTTCTATTTTAAAAATATTTAATTAAATATTTAAAATTTTATTTTATTTATTATTTTAATATTTTACTTTAATACTAATAAATATGAATTAATGCAGTTTTTGTATAAAAAAATTGATTTGTAACACTATATTAATAAAAGAAATTTATTTTATTTTATATTTAATTAAAATTTAAATCGTAATATCGTACAATGATGTAACGTGCAGTAATAAAAATATTTTTTTGCTAAATTTTATTAATAAATTTAATAAATATTTTTGAAAAGCAAAAATATATAATAATTTAATTTTTTAATTTTTTAAAAAAATCTTTTTAAAGTTCATATATTAAAAATTTTTAACAAGTATATTTAAATTTTTTTATAATTTAAACATAATTGTAATTATATATAT
>JBBYHO010534975.1:0-15889 GCA_038382025.1 Adansonia gregorii | reverse complement strand
AAACTAATTTTGTGTTATCCAGATGCGTAAAACTTGACACATGGTGTTAGAGGCAAAGGTTAGGCAAAATTTATATGTTACATTTAAGCAAAGAGTTACTACCTAACTGATCTGAGAGCTACATAAAGATGCAATGGTAAGCGATACTACCTATCTAATTAGACATGTTGAGATTTGTTAAGTTGACTCAAGGTTAAAACATCTTAAAAAGGGCCTTAACCCACAAGAAATACCATGAAGAGATTTTGCAATAATAGTGAGTTCTATTATCTCAAAAAAATTAGTTGGATAACCAATAAAGATTTAACACTTTATCTTAAATTGGTTTGGACTATAAAAAACTAATTTATATTTTTTCCACACTATGTTGTTGAAATGGAATTTATAGTAATTGTATTGCAAGGCATGTTTGATGCTATTAGCCCAAAGTGTTTGGACAGTGAAAAATATTCTCAACAAAAAGAAGCTTAATTGTTCCCATATGTTCACAATTAAGTTGAACCATTATACTATTGGTTCTTCTACAAGATAATTGATTTGGGAAGTGGATCCCACTTATGTAGAGACATAAGATTGTTAAGAATAGTAAATGAAAGGCTCTAATGAGGTTGTCCTAAAGTATGGTAATGGCATAAGAATGACGTATTTATTCTAAATCCAAAAAAGCTTACTCAATATGAATATGGAGAAAGTAAAGAAAAATGATCCAACTAAGACCTATATCAATGATCACTAAAGATATGGGTATGGTTACTTAATGAAGTATAAGTCCAAAGTTTTTGAAAAGTTTAAAGAGTTTACGGCGAAAATAGAGAAACAAACTACAAGAGTATTCTTTTAATAAATTCGATCTAGGAGAAGAATATTTAGATTAGGAATTCTTGTATCATTTAATAGAAAATAGTATTCTATCTTAATGGACTCCACCTAAAACTCAACAACATAACAGGGTATGTGAAAGGAGAAATCAAACTTTGTTGGACACAGTTCGTTCCAAGACATTGAAAGCAAGCCTTCTAGTATCCTTTTAGAGATACGCCTTAAAAACTACCACCTATCTTCTGAATAGGGTTCCAAACATATCTATGGATAAAACACCATATGAGATCGGTATAGTAAAAGACCAATTTTGTCTCATCTCAAAAGTTGGGCTATTTTTTTATGTGAAGAAAATAGTGTCTGAAAATCTTAAAGCAAGGTCAGTAAATATATTTTTATGGGGTATCTTAATAAAACTTTTAGATGTTATGTTTACAACTTGATTAATTAAAAGTTAGTTGCTTCAAAACATGCCATCTTCTTAAAGAAAGAGTTTCTACTAGAAGAGTTCAATAAGAGTGAAATTAATCTTGAAAAAGTTCAAGACCCATAAATAGACATTCCAATGGAACGGAGTTAAGGGATGAAACATTAGATGTTCCACCTAAAACTCAAGAAACACAAGAACTCCAATAATACAGTAAGATCGGGCAAGCTCTTGATAGATACAGATTTCTTATGTACAATAATGATATGCCAAGTGATACTCAACCTACCAATTATGAGGAAGGAATGTCTGACATTGTTCACAGAAATGGCATGATGCCTTGAAATCTGAGATGAATGCCATAGAGGTTAACCACGTATTGTCTTTGGTTGACCAACCTAAAAGGATTAAACTTATAGGGTGCAAATGGGTCTTTAAGAGAAAAATTAATATGGATGGCAACCTGCAAACATATAAGGCTAGACTAGTGGTAACAGGTTATAATCAAGTTGTAGGCACTAATTATAGGAAAACCTTTTCACCAACTGCCATAGTAAAATCCATTTGGATTATGGTTACTATTGCTATGTACTATGATTACAGGATATGGAACATGGTTGTGAAAGTTGCATTATTTATTGTGAATTTGCAAGAGGAAATGTATATCACATAACTTGATAGATTTACATCTAAGTTAAATTAAATCAAGTATGTAGGCTTTAGAAGTCCATTCATGAACTAAAGCAAGCTTCACAGAGTTGGAACATTTGATTTGATAAAGCAATTAAAGAATTTGGTTTCAAGAAAAATCCTAATGATCTTTGTGTTAACAAGAAGATAAGTGGATAGGCCATTGTTTTCCTAGTGCTATATGTTACTGATATATTCTCATAGGAAACGACATACCTATGCTACAAGCCAATAAGCTTTAGCCGTCCAATAGTTCTCCATAAAGGACTTGGGAGAAGTAGCATTTATTTTGGGAATTAAGTTCTACAAGGATAGATCGAAATGAATGCTTGGCCTATCCTAATCCACCTATATAGGCAAGATATTGAAAGGTTTAGCATGGAAAACTTTGAGAGGGGAAACATAATTATATATATGGTATACATTACTCGAAAGAGTTATGTTTTAGGACATTAGATGAAAGACACGTATGGAGTAGCTAAAGTCCTTATTAGGGTTTGCTTTATTGCTAGCTTCAATATGATTGGGTTGATAACAAATCACAAAATGTTTTTGTATTTACCCTTAATGGTGTTAGTGGGAGATTGTTAGTGTAAGCATGGTAAGCCAATTGAAGTTTCTTGTAACGCACTAGCTTTTAAACATTTGATGTAAAATACATTATATATTATTAATGTTAATGAGGTATTTCTTTATCCAAAAGTTATACTATAATTGTTATTAATAACTTATGAAGATAAAGCCTATGAAACATATTAGCTTTGCAAAGGAATTTTAAAGAGCTGCAATTGTGAGATCCTTATTCATCAAAGTCATATTTCTAAAACTATTCCTGGTCATCATATTGTCAAGATTAGGCATTCGCAATGCACAAAGATTGGCACATGTTAAGCCTTTATGCATATAATGCTTGCAATTGATCTCATGAGTTGAAGTATAGTGATACTTGGGATAAAATATGCGTATGGTAACAAGGTCACTAAACATGACTCGTTATGAGAATTCCATTTGGTGTTTCACTTAAATGTCTTTGGAAAATACTCCCATGTGTTAGTAGCGTGAGTAATCCTTAGACTTGTGACACCACATCACCTTGTATGTGAATTATCATAATTAAAGATCATAATGAATGGGTCTACAATGGATGGATACCCAAATAAGGGTGGGTTTTAGGTATGATATGAAACATATTGAAGGTGAATGACTGGTCTAGAGAAAATTCATCACCTTAAGTTATTTGAAAGGAAATATCTCACATGTACTTAGCATGTGTTAATTCAAAGACCTTGGTTAAGGCTAGACTGATTATGCACTTAACACATAGGGATTGCGTACTAATATAGGTTAAGAGTAGATGGTAACCCATTCTCGTGCTCATTCTAGGATATATGATGAAATGATTGAATTACATTGACATATTGTACGAAATGCTTGTCAAACCATATTTACTCTCCTGGCATTTGGGTGGCTATGATACATTTCTAAATGCCACTCATTGTCTATAAATATAAATATTCTTAACCGAATTAATTTATATTTATTGCCAACATATTGGGGGCCTAATGGGTCACACACATAAAGGTGATTTTATGGAATTGAAATGGGATTGGACTAAATTATAGAGATATTGATATCTTAGGAACTTAATTGAATAGTTTAATTAAGTATAGGGGTTAAAGTGTGATTAAACCAAAACTTTGTCATACCTTTAACCTAACTATATATTAGTAGTGTTTTATCATCCTTTAAGGTGAAAATATGTTTTTGCTATCGTTGAATTTTTAGGAGATTAAGAGCCATTTGCTAGGATTTTTATTTAGTTGCACACCTAAGTAAAGGTAAAGAAAAATGTTTTCTTCTCGATTCTTCAATTTGACAAAGGTGTTTAATCAAAAGCAAGATTTATGAAACCTAAGCTGCTAGCACGACTCTCAACAATAAATAATCCAAACACTGTGAAGGTTTCCTAAGTCACTAGTGTGGATCACTGTTGGAGGCCAGACAATTGGACAGCTTTGCAGTGTACAAGAATTAGTGAAAATCAAATCTAATTGGGGATCTTGACAATCTAATTTGAGGTATGATTTTTGATTCTATGTTCTTGAATTTTTTAGATCGATTAAAGTTCGCAAGTAAATTCCTCAATGGAATTTGGTATTGTTTTAATTTATTTTTTTCGCTATGTAATTTAATAGCTATTAATAAAATTTATTATTTTTTTTAGCATGACCCGATTTCCATCATGACTGACATTAAGGCTCACCAAGTTTTAAACTCAATCAAACACATTTAAGCACTTAAAAATATTTTTATTTTGCTCCAAATCAGCTTTAATTCAAGCTATTTTATTTAATATCCCTAAGTTACTCATTAAAAAACTTATTAAACAAAACCAAACTTTGATTCACCTATTGATTAAATGAAACAAAGCTTTTGCTTAAGAAATCTTTTTGAGAAAACAAAGCTTTTATTCAACATTAACATCCTATGATTCATTTACTCAAACATATAGAGTACTATCGTAAGGTTCTAAAGCTAAACATCTACAAAACATATTTTATCACCAAAAGTAATCATGGTCGAATGCTTCTAAATATAATTATGCTTATCTATTCATTAATTCTCATCATTCACCAATCAAGCATAAGAAAACATGCTTGAATTCAATTCAATCAACATGCTTAACAATTAATTCATGCTCTTCACCATTTAAGCTCATCAATTGAACAAGTAAGCTTTAAGGTCAATCAATTAAGCATAAATTCTAGCTTACTAAAATTCAATCCAACTTAATCCATCTAGTTTTCGCCAATTAAGCATTAATTATGTAAAACCCACTCAAGTACATTAAGAAATCATTATAGTCGAACCTAGATATAGCTTTTTTAACTTATTCGAACACTTTACCTAGCTTAAGAAGTTATGATTTTGTCATTTTTCACTAAATTCAAGTTTTATTCAACTAGTTGTAAGCTAAAATCAACTCACACTAGCTCAAATTAGCAAGATCATGTGAAATTAAATCAATTATGCTTAAGATCCTACAATTCTAAGCTAGCTAAACTTATTTCTTTCCATTTCCATTTGTTCGAACATCTAATTAAGCTAGAAAATTATGATTTCATCATCTAAACTTTAAGATTTTGGCTCAGCATCATCAAAACCTACCTCAACTAAGCTTTAATCATCAATTTCCTAAAAATTTAAGTTGGCCAAAACCTAGGTCTAGAAGTTTCATTTCATTCAAACCTAGATCAATCTCATTAAACATGATTTCAAGTTAAATTTTAGCAATTGATCGTGTAATCACACTTAAACATAATGATATCATGTAAATCATAGCTCAAAATCAAGTAAACAAATCATAAAATCATGATCCAAAATGGCCGAGCACCATAGAGCAAGAATACATCATGGCCAAATTATTAATCAAACATAGAAAGCATGAATCAATCATCAACACATGTTAATTAACTTGAAATTACAGAGACAAGTTAGAGATTATACTTACTACAAGCTAAATCCTATTCTAAAGATGATGAGAGCTTGGGAGAAAAAAAGAATTCCAAAAAAATCTAAAATTTGCTAAATGATTAAAAGTTGTCTTCTCATGGCTAATTTCCTCTATTGATAGGCCTCTAAGTTGGTGATTTAAGCTTTAATCACCCTTGGGTGTTCTTAACTAAATCACTAGCCTCCTAACTAATTTTAAGGGAAATTATAATTGTGCCATTCATCAATGTGATTATCATTAATCACATTTTGAAATTGGCCAAGCCATGTTCTTACACTAATCTGTGTACAACTTTTTATTCCATTCAATTAACCATGATGTGCACATATAAAAGTGCAATTGAATGTACAACTTTTTATTTCATTCAGTTAACCATGATGTGCACAAGTAAAAAATGCAATTAAATGTGTGCACAAGTAAAAATGCATTTAAATGTTCCTTTTTGTAGTAAAAGTAATGGTTTTCTCTAAAAAAATTTGAAATTTTCTACCTAGACCTCTTAGATTTAGCCTCAAGAATTCCTGATTCTCTATATTTCTAAGGTCATTTTATGATTTAGTCTTGATTATACTTTCTTAACCTAAAGTTTACGTTTAATTTCATTTTGGTGTAATCAATTTTGAAATTCGAGTCGTAGAACTCTTTCAATTTCAAAATCTATCTCTAGGCTAAAAAGTTAACATTTTATAATTGACTTTGCCTAAAGTTGACTTTTGCCATTATGTTGACTTTTGATTATGACTTTTAAAATAAGTCTTTTTTTATCCAAATGTCATCAATAACTGCTTTAATCACCTTAAAAGACTTATACTGATCAACTTTTGACATTCTCAGATTTTTAGACCAGGGTGTCGATTTTTCTAAATCTGGCACCAACCCCTTAAATCAAACAATAAAGCCTAAATGCCTTATTATGTTAAACTAGGCTCATAGGAACAAATCAAAACCTTAATTGGACTTTTCTATCGTTTATAACTCATCTGAAAAGATCTAGAACTAGAACCCCTAAAACCAAATAATAATCAATCAGGGGCCCGAACAAAGTTAGGAGTTTACAGCTGCCCCTCTTTAAAGGTTGCTAAAATGTTAGGAACAAGGTAAAACTAAATAGACAAATTTCATCTGGTACTAATAACCTAAGAAGAAATATTCTTTTTTATGCATATGATTTTCTAACTAATTATACCTAATCTAAATACAAAGGAAATATCAATCTTCACCAACTTTTTCCCTAACAGATGAAGTGCCAATTTTGCTATTTTCTTGCTTAACTAAACAAATTAGACTTTTAACAAGAAAATTAAAGATGATGCCATCTTTATTGGTCTTCTCCTTAACCAGATAAAGTAGACTGACACGTTGCCTATTTCATTGGTCTTTTTCCTAACCAAGTGAATAAGACTTGACACATTGCCTACCTCACCACTCTTTTACTTAACCAAGTGAAGAAGACTTAAGGTTGCTAGCACTCTTTTACATAACCAAATAAAGTGGACTTACACATAATGCCTACTTTGATAGGCTTATACACTATCAAGCAAAGAGGATTTGACTCATACACCTACTTCATTGATTTTTTACCTAATCGAATGAATAAGACAAAAAGAAAACTGACTTAATCAACTTTTTGCCTTGTCAAATGAAGCATACAGAAGGACCATAAACTCCATTAGTCTTCTATCTAAAAGGGTAAAGTTGATAAAAGAAAATTTTTATCTGATTTTCTACTTAATCAAATAGAGCTAACTTAAAACTTACTTTATTGACCTTCCATATAGTCAAATATAGAAGATAATTGACTCCACCAGTCTTCTACCTAACCAAGTAAAGTTGACAAAAGAAAAAAAGCCTTGCCTGACCTTCAACTTAATCAAAAAAAGCTGACTCGAGCATAACTACACCGGTCTTCCCTAAACCAAGTGAAGTGGACAAAAGAAATAAGTTTTTCTTTATAATGCATAACCTCACTACAAGGTGCCAATTTTGTCCATTTTCTACCTAACCAACTAGATTAAACTTTTCTCTCTTATGTTTTTCCTTTTTGAGTCCTAACTACATTTGATTTAACTCACTAGGGAAGGAATGATATTACCTGTGGTATCATCTATTGAGGAATGATCCTTGTTTCAATGGACACCACTAGGGATATCTTTTTTTCAGCAATTTTTGTAATGCAATATAAAGGCATATGCATCATTCTTACTTTTATGTTAATATGTAATCACAATACAGTGTTCATCTTAATGTCATTCATGATTGACTCTGTTTTAGCAAAACACTTGTAATGATAATTTTGCATTCATTCATTTTTTTTTTTGAATTCATCATGGCTTCCATTACCATCTTTCTTTCTTTCTTTCCATAAATATTCATTACCATTCCTTTTAATTGGTTAACATCTTTCAAATTCACCATCATCTATACAATTTATCTTTCATTATTATTTTTTCCTTTTCTTTCTCATGTTTCTTTTCTTTTCAAAGCATTTAATCCCTCCACTTAGGTAATCTCAAACCTTAGATCATCCAAGATATGAAACAAACATCAATTTCTTCACAAAACATTGCATTTTTATCAAAATATCGAGGTACCCTATGTTCTTTCTTTATCAATTTATTAATCATAATTAAAATAATCGACAAGCAATAACACAGAAAATGATAAGCCATGAAAAAGAATCCATGCTGAGTTTATTTCAACAATTAAAAGTTCTTAGCAATAAATCATTTGAACAATTTTAAGTAATCACAAAAATAGGTTTAGTGAAAATAAAAAAATAAATTTAGCAGGTAAGCTTTGTAAGCAATAAGATCCCATATTTTTAGAGAACAAATTTGGTTCAACTCCTTTAGAAACCATCTAATAAATTAGCTCACCTAGACATAGATTTCCTTTGACATCTCTTTCAGACCATGCTGTATCTTTCTTTGGTTGTAGATGTCATCCCAAACCACACCAAACAATTCTTTATAGCCATATAAGCTCAACAAATTGGCATTTATTATGGAATCTTGCAAACCTAATAACCTTTGGCATTTGCCCTATGCACAAATTTAACAATTCTTCACATTTGTTTTTATTCCATCTCTTCATACATAATACTTCTTCACTTTATTTGAATTCACTAGATCTAGTAACTTATCTCTATCCATCTTGGTTAATATTAGTGCTCTTTCAAAGAAAGCCTTTTTCACGACGTAAGGTAATTCCTAATTTGCAATCCACTTGCCCTGAGTATCCTTTTGAATTGAAAGAATTTTTCTAAGCACCGATTCACCTTCATCAAACTATCAACGATGAACTTTTTCATCATGTGCTTTTATCATTCTTTTTTGATACAGCTACACATGACAAATGGTTTTCAACTTTTTCTCTTTAATAAAGCTGAGTTGCCCATACTAAGATCTGACCTATTCAACTTCTTTTAATTTGGCTTCATTAATACCTTAAATGAAGGAATTGCCACTTTTATTATTAGCATCGCTTACATATTGTAAACCAAGAGAAACGAGGTAACACCCATGAACTAAAGTTTGATTGGCATGTAAAGCAAATGGCAATTTCTCATGCCAATCTTGTATGTCTTGCTCATCTTTGGCACACTTCTTAATATTCTTATTGGATGCTTCTACTACCCTATTTATTTTTGGGCACTATGTTATCGAATTATGATGCTTGATTTTGAATTGCACATATTTTGTGCATCAATTTGTTTTCAAATTTAAAGTATTATCGGTAATAATTCTTTATGATATTCCATATTGACACATTAGTTCTCTTTTAACGAATTTGCATACCATTAACTTAGTCATATTTGTATAAGATGTAGCTTTCACACACTTTATGAAGTAATCTATTGCCACTTGGATAAAGAGGTACCTATTTCAAGCCTTTGGCATAATTGGGCCTATCATATCCATGCCTCACACATAAATGGCCATAAAGATGTTATCATGTGCAACTGTGACAAAGGCATACTAATCTTGTTTGCATATATCTAATACTTTCGACATTTGTGTGCATGCTTTATTCAATCATTTTCCATAGTCAACCAATAATATCTTAGCCTCATGATTTGCCAAGCCATCATATGCTCGCTAAGATGTGTCCCACATTTCCCCTTATGGACTTTTCCATTGTTTTTTTAGCATCGTGGCATTTACATATTTCAGAATCATTTGATCCTAAGTTTTTTTTTTTTTTTGTACAAGACTTCACCATAAAGGATGAGATTCATGGCCTATTTTCTAATAGTTTTTCGGTAATTTCTATTAGCATGATTCGGATGCTATTGATATTTAACATACAGGAGAATATCTTAATACCGTGGTTGACCATCCCTTTCGACCTCCATATTGTGGCAATGAATAGGAACCTTATTAATACTCATCTTAATCAGCATCATCTCAGCCCTATCAATCACACATATCATGGCAAACAAAGTAGACAAAGTATTGCCAATTTGATTTTCCTCTTTCGGTAAATCAAAAAATCTACCTTCTTAAACCTGTTTATCAGTTCAAGAATCAACTTCTTGTACTGTACCAACTTCCCATCACATATTTCCTATTCACTTTGAAGATGCTATATCACTAGTACTGAATTAACATACACCTTTAAAAGATTAACCTTTTGTTCAATAGTAGCTTGCAAACTCATAACATATGCTTCATACTCAGCTATGTTGTTTGTGAAATGATAGTTCAATCTAGTAGTAAGCAAATAATGATCTTTACTTTTAAAAATTAATACTACTCCTATTCCATACCTCATACCATTGATAATTCCATTGAAGTACATGTTCCAAGTTTCATCCATGGGTGACATCTCTTCTCCTTGAGATATACACATGAAATCCTCATTGGGAAATTCAAAATCTAATGGCTCATAATCTTTCATAGCCTGATTTCCTAGGAAGTATCTACAGTGTTATCTTTTATGGCTTTTTAATTCACATACATTATCAAACTTAAAAGTATCACTCACCACCTTGCAGTGTTTCTGGAAAGAGCCAAAGCTTCACACAGGTACTTAATTAGATCCAACTTTGTAATCAATGTGGTCGTGTTATAAAGCATATATTGCCAAAGCTTTCATGTAGCCTATGCCAATGCATAACATATCTTGTCCACCATGAAGTAATTAACTTCACAGTCTATAAACTTCTTGTTGAGATAATAGATTACCTACTCTTTCTTGCCTATTTCATCATGCTGCCCCAACATACAACCCATAGAACTTTCAAATATTGACAAGTACAAGATCGATGGCCACCCTAGCACTGGTAGGACCAACATAAGAGGGTTAGAAAGATAGTGCTTCACTTTTTTAAATGCCTTCTAGTATTCATCATTCAATTTACTAGGGTTTTGTTCTTGCAAAAGCTGGAATATTGGATCACACTTATCCGTAAGTTGGGATCTAACCTAACAATACAGTGCAATCTCCCAAGAAACTTTGCACTTTTTTTATGTATGAGGTAGTGGCAAGTCCCAAATGGCTTTGACCTTTGTAGAGTCCACTTATATTTTTCTTTCACTAATCGTAAAATTTCTCAGAGGTAACATTTAAAATACACTTAGTTAGATTAAGCTTAAGTTAGAATTTTTCCAGCCTTTCAAACAACTCTCTAAAGTTTTCAATGTGCTTACTTTCTTTAACAGGCTTAGCAACTATGTCATTAACATACACCTCTATCTCCTTATGCATGATGTCATGGAACAAAGTTACCATGGTTCACTATTATGTTAGCGTATCATTCTTTAAATCAAATGGCATCACTTGATAATAAAATGTCCTCTATAAGGTCACAGACATGGTTTTTTCCTTATACTTTTGCACTATTTTCATCTGGTTATAACCATAAAAGCTATCCATAATGGAAAACAAGGAATTCTTTGTTATATTATTAACTAATGTGTTTATATAAGGCAGCAAGAAATTATTCTTAAGGCTTATTTTATGTAAGTCCTGATAATCCACACTTTCCCATCTTTCTCAAGATGGGCACAATATTTGCCACCTATTGAGGATTTTTTTTCACTTATATAAAACTAGCATCTATATGTTTTTGCATTTTTTTTATCTTTAGAAACATCTTTAGCTTCATCCTCCTTAACTTTTTGTTGCATCATTTTATAGCTAGGTACCAATGGAAGCCTGGCACTACTATGTCGTATCTAATCATGGCATATCCTAGAATGACTAAGCATATACATCTTTAAACTCCTTTGAAAGGGTAATCAAATCTTCTTAGTGGATAAGGATATCGCTCTCCCAATCTTAACTTCTTTTCAATACTCCTCAGTCTCTAAATTCACTACCTCTAAAGATTTCTTACGAAGTATGATTTGTTTCTCTTCTTGTCTAATTCGTTTTGCTAAATCCAAGGGCAAGTCATAGCCATCAAAATTCTCATTAGAATACACTTTATCCTCATGAAATGATTTATCAGAATCGATCCCTAGAGAGTTAACCTTTATCTCTATATCTTCTATGTCAAGATACCTAAGAACATTTAAGCATTGAAGCTTTGGATACATATATATCAAGATATTACAAATCAAGATATACTCTGATTTCAACAATGCTAGTTTATTCAAGAAAAAATAATTAATCAATTTAGGAAATAAAGCATTCACTTTCAAATAAAAACACATGGACATGAAAATGTATCATGCTTGTTATTTATTTCACAACGATCAATACATTAACCTTAATATAGAAAACCCTTAAATGTTTTTAGGCCTTAACATCTAGGGTAGAATATCTTAATACTTGCCCATGAAAAGCCTATAATCTATAAAAATTTGGTGTTTTTCCAAATTTGTTGATCACAGGCAAAGAGAATTCCCAACTTTAAAATCTTCCGTCTTACTAATAAAACACTAAAATTCTCAAAGACCTCCCTTAACAAAACTAAGACCTCTTTTATAGAGCCTCTTTTGTCTGAGCACAAATAACACATAAAACAAAAAATGTCTTGAAGAGAATCAAAAGTCTTTTCATCTAATTTTAGCTCCAAGCCTAACTTCCTAGCCATTCTTTTTTCTCTAGCTTTTTCAGTTAAACTTTTCTTCTGAATAGCATTCTTTTTGTAACCTAACCCATTCTTTCTAATCGGTTAACCACTTTTAAGGCTTTGGTCATTCCTTACAAATGCTTTCCCAATCCTTTGCTAGTTTGGCAACCTTTCTCGATTGTCATCTTCAATCCCATCTTGGTACTCTAAGACATGTGGGATTAAATGATCGATAACCCGTTACCTACTTATGTAGCATTCACAAGCTCAAAGGACTAAAAAGAAGGATTATAAATCACTTTATCAAGATTAATATAAAGTGTACTAGTAGACATGATGGCATGATCGCTGTCATGTTTTCTTCTCTAATGATGACAACCACTTTATCATCCATAATAAACTTCAAATTTTGATGCAATGATAAATGAACTACCCTTATAGAGTGAATCAAAGGCCTACTTAACAAACAGTTGTATGATGGTATAATATCTGTCACCTAAAGCTCTACTTTAAAAGTACATAGGCTAATTCTTAAAAGAACCATAATCATTCTAACCACCTCTCATCTAGTTTTATTAAAGGCATGTATAATAGTATGATTGTTATTGATGCGTAAGACATTAATTGGCATCTTCTTAGAATGAGCAATGGCAAAACGTTTAACATAGAATCATTATTAATTAATGCTCATGATAAACTATACCCTTTATAATTGATAGTGATATGTAGAGCCTTCATGCTGCCTCTCCTTCATTAAGGGATCTCATTGTCACTAAATGATTTAAAGTTGTCAGCTAATATGTTGTCCATTAATTGACCTATCTTATCTACTAAAATATTATGCACCACATATGCCTGATTCAAGAATTTAACAAGGTTTTTTTTGTATGGTTTTGAGTTTACCAATAGTGATAACATCCATATTTTAGCATGCTACTTATTTAATTATTCCATAATGCTATACTTACTATGCTTTATAAACTTTAGGAACTCTTTAGCTTCTCGTTCACTTATCGATTTTTTTACTTCCCCAAAGTAGTTTCCATTGCTACTTTCAACTCAACACTATTTTCTTTAACAACCACAAATTTTCTTTTCTTAAAACCAGGTGGAGCATAACACCTCCTACTCTTAGTTTTCTGACTTACTCTAGCATGGCATCTACTAGAAGACTAGGTTTTTCTATGATCATAGTATCAAACTTATACTTCCAAGAAACTGCTTTATCACTCTTATATGGAAATGGTATGGGGTCTTTAATGACTACTTGAAGAGTAAGCATCATAATTACAGCACAAATAGTCAACTTCGTGCAATAAATAAGCATTAGTCTATTGACTTTAAAGGGAACTGTTGCAAACCCTTCACCAGCTATATCTACTAGCATAATTATTGTCTTAAGCAGTTCTTCATAAAATTTGATCTCCTTTTTATGTGTTAACTTTTGAACAACCATCCTAAAATCATTATATTCCTTAACTCATGTCTATTTATCCTATAGAACTCATAATTTTCTTTTGTACCTTCCAAGGAGATCAACATTCCCAGGTTCATTTTAGTTTTCACTAGAGCTTCCTAAACCACTCTCAAAGATGTCCTTCCCCTATCAATTTTCACCTTAACCCTTCATGCTTTTTCCACCATCATTGTCTTGACCTTAGGCTTAGTATGATTAAGTAATAGGTCCTTAACAATGTTAGAACCTAATCTTGTTTTAAACTTCAATTTCCTAGTATCAATGAGACCTTGGACCCTTCTTATAAGTGTTAAATAATTCTTTACCAAAAGCCCTTATGCATCCTTACAATACTCACATATAGCATTTGTATCATACCACTTCAGGTAATGAGGTTGTAAGGGTGTGACATAGATTGGTGCTAGCAATTGCTTCTAAAGAAAGTATGGATACAAGTCACAATAGGACAGAAGATTGGATAAAATTTTTGTCTATTGTAAGCTAGTCTATAGATCAAGGGTTATTCAAGGTGTTTTGGGTTCTAGGTACTCACTACTTGACGAATTCATATATGTAGGGTTGCAAACTATGGTGTATACAGGCTAAAGAGCAAATAGTAAAAACTCAAACCTGGCCCAAACCTTATGGGATAGTATGGGTAGTAGGGTATGGGATTCATAGGTGCATGATTGTTAACACTAACAACATTAGCTTCCTTTTTCCTTCTTTTTACATGAAACAGGTTTCTTATTTCCCAAAAACTCTTCATGCAATATGTTACCACTCTTAATTGCACTCTCAATCATCTACCCAAATAGCACCATGTCTACAAAATTCTTGGTAGCATTACTGACCAACATTTCATAAAATAGAACTTTCAGAGTGCTAAGGAAAGTAACTATCATCTCCTTCTTTATTACCTCTAAGCACATTGTCTAAAATAGTCATTACATCTTTTCTATGTTTTTTAATGACATTTAGTTGAGTGCCTAAATCATAACATGCTTATATTGTTCCTAGAAATCCTATGCCAAATCTATTATTTCTAAGATAGCTTAACTAGTGTTATAGCCTAGTGGTATGTACAATTAGATAAAGCTAAGTGTATATACCACTGGGCTATGACATCTACTAACCTATCCTAGAAGCAATAAATTAGTAGCTTTTCATTATTCTCATACCTCTCTATCTTGCAAGAATACATTTTAATATCAGCAAACAAGCACGTGGTGCTATTATACTTTTCAAACTCTAGTGAATAACCAATCCAAACTCTAAGCCAAACTCTGTAGCATCCATTACTCCTAATTTATCTATTATTTCTTTGGCCTTTAATCTTTTTTTTATAACTTTAAACTGCATCTACTCCTTTTTAGCTCACTTATATGCTTCCATCATAAGGCTCTCTAACTTAGCTACTCACTAAGTTCAAGGACTAATGATTTACCAGAGTAAACCCTAAATTGAACCCTTTAACAATAATCACCTCTGGCATTGGAACTTCAATATGCTCATGCACTATAAGAGCAATTCTACTAGTGGGCATAGGTTGAGACACTTAAACTAGAGGCACCATATTTTCTAGCCTTACAGCATTCATAGAGTCAATAAAATTTCCCTTTGAACCAACTTCCTCAGCTTGAGAAGCTAAGTCTCCTGCTTGCTTCTTCTCTTTAGCAGCTAATGTCATCAACTCCATGATTTTAGCTAGTTGACCTTAATTCTTCCTGACCTTTCATCATCCGTTCTAGACCTAGAATCATTTTCCATATTTTTAATATGGGATTGAGTATTATATCTTTTTTAAATAGTACTTTCACAATTTTCTACTTGTACACAATATTTTTCTTACAGAATGAAACCAAACTTAGAATCCTGTATTATGATTATTGTTAGCTATATTAGCTTTGAATTAATCTTAGTTTTGATATAACTAAAACTTAAGCTTAATTAGCTTGTGTT
>JBBYHO010534953.1:0-15894 GCA_038382025.1 Adansonia gregorii | reverse complement strand
GGCACCGTAAATTCATTCTCCTTATTGGGATGAATGATGTTGATGCCTTGGTTTTATAAGAAAAACTTCACTTTCTAGCATTTTTAGAATTAAAGTTCATTTTTCAATTGGGATAAATGCAGATTCACGTAAAAATCTCCTCTTTCTAACGATTGGGCGCCACAAATTCATTCCACTCATTAGGACAATTGAATTGATGCTTTGGTTTCATAGAAAAACTTCACTCCCCACCACTTTTTGGAATCAAAGTTAATCTACCAATTGGGATAAACATGAATTCACGTAATAATCCCTTTTGTTTTCATCATTAGGAACCATAAACACATTCTCCTAGTTGGGTAAATGATATTGACACTTTGGTTTCGTAAGAACAACTTCTCTTTCTACCATTTTTGGAATTAAAGGTCATCTTTCAATTTGGATAAACATGGATTCAAGTAATAATCTCCTTTGTTTCAATGATTGGGCACCATAAATTCACTTTCCTCATTGGGATAAATGGTATTGATGCCTTGGTTTCATAAGAAAAACTTCTCTTTCTACCATTTTTAGGCTTAAAGATTATTTTTTAATTGGGATAAATGCGGATTCACATAATAATCTGCTTTCTTTTAACGATTGGACACCACGGATTCATTCCACTTATTAGGATAATTGAATTGATGCTTTGGTTTCATAGAAAAACCCCACTTCGCACCACTTTTTGAAATCAAAGTTCATCTATCAATTGGGATAAACATGAATTCACGTAATAATCTCTTTTGTTTTCAAGATTAGGAACCACTAACACATTCTCCTCATTGGGTGAGTGATATTGACATTTTGGTTTGACAAGAAAAACTTCTCTTTCTACCATTTTTAAAATTAAAGTTTATCTTTCAATTTGGATAAATATGGATTCAAGTAATAATCTCTTTTGTTTCAACAATTGGGCACCATAAATTCAATTTCCTTATTGGGATAAATGATATTGATGCCTTGATATTATGAGAAAAACTTCACTTTCTAGCATTTTTAAGATTCAAGTTCATTTTTCAATTGGAATAAACACGGATTCACATAATAATCTCTTTTCTTTTAATGACTGAGCACCACAAATTCATTCCACTTATTAGGATAATTGAATTGTTGCTTTGGTTTCATAGAAAAACCTCACTTCCCACCACTTTTTCGAATCAAAGTTTATTTATCAATTGGGATAAACACAAATTCACGTAAATCTCCTTTGTTTTCATGATTAGGAACCATAAACATATTCTCCTCATTGGGTGAGTGATATTGGCATTTTCGTTTCGTAAGACAAACTTCTCTTTCTACCATTTTTAGAATTAAAATTCATCTTTCAATTTGGATAAACATGGATACAAGTAATAATCTTCTTTGTTTCAATGAATGGGCACCATAAATTCACTTTCCCCATTGGGATAAATGATATTGATGCCTTAGCGTCACAAGAAAAACTTCTATTTCTACCATTTTTAGGATCAAAGATTATTTTTTAATTAGGATAAACGCGGATTCACATAATAATCTCCTTTCTTTTAATGATTGGGCACCATAAATTCATTCCACCCATTAGGATAATTGAATTAAAGCTTTGGTTTCATAGAAAACCCCCACTTCCCACCACTTTTTGGAATCAAAGTTCATCTATCAATTGGGATAAATAGGAATTCATGCAATAATCTCATTTGTTTTCATGATTAGGAACCATAAACACATTCTCCTTATTGGGTAAGTGATATTGGCACTTTGGTTTCATAAGAAAAATTTCTCTTTCTACCATTTTTAGAATTAAAATTCATCTATCAATTTGGATAAAAATGGATACATGCAATAATCTCCTTTTTTCAATGGTTAGGCACCACAAATTCATTCTCCTCATTGGGATAAATGATATTGATGCCTTGGTTTTACAAGAAAAACTTCAGTTTCTACCATTTTTGAGATTAAGGTTCATTTTTCATTGGGATAAATACGGATTCACAAAAAAAATCTTTTTTCTTTTATCGATTAGGCACCACAAATTCATTCTACTCATTAGGATAGCTGAATTGATGCTTTGGTTTCATAGAAAAACCCCACATCCCACCACTTTTTTGAATTAAAGTTCATCTATCAATTTTGATAAACATGAATTTACGTAATAATCTGCTTTGTTTTCATGATTAGGAACCATGAACACATTTTCCTTGTTAGGTGAATGATATTGACACTTTGGTTTTGTAAGAAAAACATCTTTTTCTACCATTTTTAGAATTAAAGTTGATCTTTCAATTTGAATAAACAAGGATTCATATAATAATCTCATTTCTTTCAATGGTTGGGCACCCTAAATTCATTCTCCTTATTGGGATAAATGATATTGATGCCTTGGTTTTTTATGAAAAACTTCACTTTCTACCATTTTTAGGATTAAAGTTTATTTTTCAATTGGGATAAATGCGGATTCACATAAAAATCTCCTTTTTTTTAATGATTGGGCACCACAAATTCATTCCACTCATTAGGATAGTTGAATTGATGCTTTGGTTTCATAGAAAAAACGTATTTCCCATCACTTTTTGGAATCAAAGTTCTTCTATCAATTGGGATAAACACGAATTGACGTAATAATCTCCTTTATTTTTCATGATTAGTAACCGTAAACACATTCGCCTCGTTGGGTGACTGATATTGACACTTTGTTTTTATAAGAAAAACTTCTTTTTTTACCATTTTTAGAATTAAAGTTCATCTTTCAGTTTGGGTAAACACGGATTCAAGCAATAATCTCCTTTGTTTCAATGATTGGGCACCATAAATTCACTTTCCTTATTGGGATAAATGATATTGATGCCTTGGTTTCATAAGAAAAACTTATCTTTCCACCATTTTTAGGCTTAAAAATTATTTTTCAATTGGGATAAGCATGGATTCAAATCATAATCTCCATTCTTTTAACAATTAGGCACCATAAAATCATTCTTCTCATTAAGATAGTTGAATTGATGCTTTGGTTTCATAGAAAAACCCCCACTTCCCACCATTTTCTAGAATCAAAGTTCATCTATCAATTGGGATAAATATGAATTCACTTAATAATCTCCTTTGTTTTCATGATTAGGAACCATAAACACATTTACCTTGTTGGGTAAGTGATATTGACACTTTGGTTACGTAAGAAAAACTTCTCTTTCTACCATTTTTAGAATTAAAGTTCATCTTTCAATTTTCGTAAACACGGATTCAAGTAATAATCTCTTTTATTTTAATGATTGGGCACCATAAATTCACTCTCCTCATTGGGATAAATGATATTAATGCCTTGGTTTCATAAGAAAAACTTCTCTTCCTACCATTTTTAGGCTTAAAGATTAGTTTTCAATTGGGATAGACGTGGATTCAAATTATAATCTCTTTTCTTTTAACAATTGGGCACCATAAATTCATTCCTCTCATTAGGATAATTGAATTGATGCTTTGGTTTCATAGAAAAACCCCTCCTCCCACCACTTTTTGGAATCAAAGTTCATCTATCAATTAGGTTAAACACGAATTCACGTAATAATCTCTTTTGTTTTCATGATTAGGAACCATAAACACATTTTCCTCATTGGGTGAGTGTTATTGACACTTTGGTTTCATAAGAAAAACTTTTCTTTCTACCATTTTTAGAATTAAAGTTCATCTTTCAATTTGGACAAACACGGATTCTTGTAATAATCTCCTTTCTTTTAATGATTGGGCACCATAAATTCATTCTCCTCATTGGGATAAATGATATTGACGCCTTGGTTTTGTAAGAAAAACTTCATTTTCCACCATTTTTACGATCAAAGTTCATTTTTCAATTAGGATAAACACAGATTCACATAAAAATCTCCTTTCTTTTAACGATTAGGCATCGCAAATTCATTCCACTCAATAGGATAACTGAATTGATGCTTTAGTTTCATAGAAAAACCCAACTTCCCACCACTTTTTAGAATCAAAGTTCATCTATCAATTTGGATAAACAGAATTCACATAATAATCTCCTTTGTTTTCATGATTAGGAACCGTAAACACATTTTCCTTATTGGGTGAGTGATATTGACACCTTGGTTTTGTAAGAAAACTTCTCTTTCTACCATTTTTAGAATTAAAGTTCATCTTTCAATTTGGATAAACACAGATTCACATAATTATCTCTTTTCTTTTAATGGTTGGGCACCACAAATTCATTCTCCTCATTGGGATGAATGATATTGATGCCTTGGTTTTACAAGTAAAACTTCACTTTCAACCATTTTTGGGATTAAAGTTCATTTTTCAATTGGGATAAATGTGGATTCACATAAAAATCTCCTTTCTTTTAACGATTAGGCACCATAAATTTATTCCACTCATTAGGATAACTGAATTGATGCTTTGGATTCATAGGGAAACCCCACTTCCCACCATTTTTGGAATCAAAGTTCATCTACTAATTTGGATAAATAGAATTCACGTAATAATCTTTTTTGTTTTCATGATTAGGAACCGTAAACACATTCTCCTCGTTGGGTGAGTGATATTGACACCTTGATTTCATAAGAAAAACTTCTCTTTTTGCCATTTTTAGAATTAAAGTTCATCTTTCAATTTGGATAAACACGGATTCACATAATAATCTTATTTCTTTCAATGGTTTGGCACCACAAATTCATTCTCCTCATTGGGATAAATGCTATTGATGCCTTGCTTTTATAAGAAAAACTTCACTTTCTATGATTTTTAGGATTAAAGTTCATTTTTCAATTAGGATAAACTCGGATTCACAAAAGAACTCCTTTCTTTTAACAATTGGGCACCATAAATTCATTCCTCTTGTTAGGATAATTGAATTGATGCATTCGTTTCATATAAAAACCCTACTTCCCTCCACCTTTTGGAATCAAAGTTCATCTATCAATTGGGATAAACACGAATTCACGTAATAATCTCTTTTGTTTTCATGATTAGGAACCATAAACACATTCGCCTCATTGGGTGAGTGTTATTGACACTTTCGTTTCATAAGAAAAATTTTTCTTTCTGCCATTTTTAGAATTAAAGTTCATCTTTCAATTTGGATAAACACAGATTCACATAATAATCTCCTTTCCTTCAATGGTTGGGCACCACAAATTCATTCTCCTCATTGGAATAAATGATATTGATGCCTTGCTTTTATAAGAAAAACTTCACTTTCCACCATTTTCAGGATTAAAGTTCATTTTTCAATTGGGATAAACGCAGATTCACATAAAAATCTCTTTTCTTTTAACAATTGGGCACCATAAATTCATTCCTCTTATTAGGATAATTGAATTGATGCATTGGTTTCATAGAGAAACCCCGCTTCCCACCACTTTTTGGGATCAATAATTGAATTGATGCATTGGTTTCATAGAGAAACCCCACTTCCCACCACTTTTTGGGATCAATGTTCATCTATCAATTGGGATAAACACGAATTCACGCAATAATCTCCTTTGTTTTCATGATTAGGAGCCATAAACACAATCCCCTCGTTGGGTGAGTGATATTAACGCTTTGGTTTTATAAAAAAAAATTCTCTTTCTACCATTTTTAGAGTTAAAGTTCATCTTTCAATTTGGATAAACACGGATTCACATAATAATCTCTTTTCTTTCAATGGTTGGGCACCATAAATTCATTCTCCTTAGCGAGATAAATTATATTGACGCCTTGGTTTTATAAGAAAAACTTCACTTTCTACCATTTTTAGGATTAAAGTTTATTTTTCAATTGGGATAAATGTGGATTCACATAAAAATCCCCATTTTTTTAACGATTGGGCACCATAAATTCATTCCACTCATTAGGATAATTGAATTGATGCTTTGGTTTCATAGAAAAACCACACTTCCCACCACTTTTTGGAATCGAAGTTAATCTACCAATTGGGATAAACATGAATTTATGTAATAATCTGTTTTGTTTTCATGATTAGAAACCATAAACACATTTTCCTACTTGGGTAAGTGATATTGACACTTTGGTTTCGCAAGAAAGACTTCTCTTTCTACCATTTTTAGAATTAAAGTTCATCTCCCAATCTAGATAAACATGGATTCAAGTAATAATCTCCTTTGTTTCAATGACTAGGCGCCATAAATTCACTATCTTCTTTAGGATAAATGATATTGATGCTTTGCTTTCATAAGAAAAACTTTTCTTTCTACCTTTTTCAGGATTATAGATTATTTCTCTATTGGTATAAACGTGGATTCACATAATAATTTCCTTTTTTTTAAGGATTGGGCACCATAAATTCATTCCTCTCATTAGGATAATTGAATTGATGCTTTGGTTTCATAGAAAAACCCCACTTCCCATCACTTTTTGGAATCAAAGTTCATCTATCAATTAGAATAAACATGAATTCATGTAATAATCTCTTTTGTTTTCATGATTAGGAACCATAAACACATTCGCCTCGTTGGGTCAGTGATATTGACACTTTGGTTTTATAAGAAAAACTTCTCTTTCTATCATTTTTAGAATTAAAGTTCATCTTTCAATTTGGATAAATACAAATTCAAGTAATAATCTCTTCTGTTTCAATGATTAGGCACCATAAAGAAACTCTCCTCATTGGGGTAAATGATATTGGTGCCTTAGTTTCATAAGAAAAACTTCTCTTTCTACCATTTTTAGGCTTAAAGATTATTTTTCAACTGGGATAAATGTGGATTCAAATCATAATCTCCTTTCTTTTAACAATTGGGCACTATAAATTCATTCCTTTCATTAGGATTATGGAATTGATGCTTTGGTTTCATAGAAAAACCCCACTTCCCACCACTTTTTGGAATCAAAATTCATCTATCAATTGGGATAAATACAAATTCACATAATAATCTCCTTTGTTTTCATGATTAGGAACCATAAACACATTCACCATGTTGGGTGAGTGATATTGACACTTTAGCTTCATAAAAAAAACTTCTTTTTCTGCTATTTTTAGAATTAAAGTTCATTTTCAATTTGTATAAACACGGATTCAAGTAATAATCTCCCTTTTTCAATGATTGGGCACCATAAATTCACTCTCCTCATTGGGATAAATGATATTGATGCCTTGGTTTCATAAGAAAAACTTCTCTTTCTACCATTTTTAGGCTTAAAGATTATTTTTCAATTGGGATAAACGTGGATTCAAATCATAATCTCCTTTCGTTTAACAATTAGGCACCATAAATTTTTTCCTCTCACTAGGATAATTGAATTGATGCTTTAGTTTCATAGAAAAATCCCACTTCCCACCACTCTTTGGAATCAAATTTCATCTATTAATTGGGATAAACACGAATTCACTTAATAATCTCTTTTGTTTTCATGATTATGAAGCATAAACACATTTACGTCGTTGGGTGAGTGATATTGACCTTTTGGTTTCGTAAGAAAAACTTCTCTTTCTATCGCTTTTAGAATTAAAGTTCATCTTTCAATTTGGATAAACACGGATTCAGGTAATAATCTTTTTTATTTCAATGATTGTGTACCATAAATTCACTCTCTTCATTGGGATAAATGATATTGATGCCTTGGTTTCATAAGAAAAACTTCTCTTTCTACCATTTTTAGGCTTAAAAATTATTTTTCAATTGGGATAAACGTGGATTCAAATCATATTCTCCTCTCTTTTAACAATTGGGCACCATAAATTCTTTCCTCTCATTAGGGTAATTGAATTGATGCTTTGGTTTTGCAGAAAAACCCACTTCCCACCACTTTTTGGATTCAAAGTTCATTTATCAATTGGGATAAGCATGAATTCATGTAAATCTCCTTTGTTTTCATGATTAGGAACCATAAACGCATTCTCCTCATTGGGTGAGTGATATTAACACTTTGGTTTCGTAAGAAAAACTTCTCTTTCTACCCTTTTTAGAATTAAAGTTTATCTTTCATTTTGGATAAACATGGATTCAATTAATAATCTCATTTGTTTCAATGAATGGGCACTATAAATTCACTCTCCCCATTGGGATAAATGATATTGATGCCTTGGCTCTCTTTCAACCATATTTAGGATTGAAGATTATTTTTTAATTGGGATAAACAAGGTTTCACATAATAATCTCCTTTCTTTTAATGATTGGGCACCATAAATTCATTCCACTCATTAGGATAATTGAATTGATGCTTTGGTTTCATAGAAAAACCCCACGTCCCACCACTTTTTGCAATCAAAGTTCATCTATCAATTGGGATAAACACGAATTCACGTAATAATCTCCCTTGTTTTCATGATTAGGAACCATAAACACATTCACCTCGTTAGGTGAGTGATATTGACACTTTGGTTTTGTAAGAAAAACTTCTCTTTCTACCATTTTTAGAATTAAAGTTTATCTTTCAATTTGGATAAACACGGATTCACATAATAATCTCCTTTCCTTCAATGGTTGGGGACCACAAATTCATTCTCCTCATTGGGATAAATGATATTGATGCCTTGGTTTTATAAGAAAAACTTCACTTTCTACCATTTTTTGCATTAAAGTTCATTTTTCAATTGGGATAAACGTGGATTCACATAAAAATCTCCTTTTTTTTTAATGATTTGGCACCATAAATCATTTCACTCATTTGGATAATTGAATTGGTACTTTGGTTTAACAAAAAACCCCACTTCCCACCATTTTTTGGAATCAAAGTTCATCTATCAATTGGGATAAATACGAATTCACGTAGTAATCTCCTTTGTTTTCATGATTAGGAACCATAAACACATTCTCCTCGTTGGGTGAGTGATATTGGCACTTTGGTTTCATAAGAAAAACTTTTCTTTCTGCCATTTTTAGAATTAAAGTTCATCTTTCAATTTGGATAAACACGGATTCACATAATAATCTCCTTTCTTTCAATGGTTTGGCACCACAAATTCATTCTCCTCATTGGGATAAATGATATTGATGCCTTGCTTTTATAAGAAAAACTTCACTTTCCACCATTTTTAGGATTAAAGTTCATTTTTCAATTGGGATCAACACGGATTCACAAAAAAATCTCCTTTCTTTGAACAATTGGGCACCATAAATTCATTCCTCTTATTAGGATAATTGAATTAATGCATTCGTTTCATAGAAAAACCCCACTTCCCACCATCGTTTGGAATCAAAGTTCATCTATCAATTGGGATAAACATGAATTCACATAATAATCTCTTTTGTTTTCATGATTAGGAACCATAAACACATTCCCCTCATTAGGTGAGTGATATTGACACTTTGGTTTCATAAGAAAAACTTCTCTTTCTACCATTTTTAGAATTAAAGTTCATTTTTCAATTGGGATAAACGTGGATTCACATAAAAATCTCTTTTTTTCAATGATTGGGCACCACAAATTCATTCCACTCATTGGGATAATTGAATTTATGCTTTGGTTTCATAGAAAAACCCTATTTTCCCCTTTTTTTTGGAATTAAAGTTAATATACCAATTGGGATAAAAACGAATTCACATAATAATCTCTTTTGTTTTCATGATTAGGAACTATAAACACATTCTCCTAGTTGGGTAAGTGATATTGACACTTTGATTTCGTAAGAAATACTTCTTTTTCTACCATTTTTAAAATTAAAGTTCATCTCTCAATTTGGATAAACATGGATTCAAGTAATAATCTCCTATGTTTCAATGATTGGGCACCATAAATTCACTCTCCTCATTAGGATAAATGATATTGATGCCTTGGTCATAAGAAAAACTTCCCTTTCTACCATTTTTAGGATTATAGATTATTTTTCAATTGCTATAAACGCGGATTCACATAATAATCTCATTTCTTTTAAGGATTGGGCACCATAAATTCATTACTCTCATTAGGATAATTGAATTGATGTTTGGTTTCATAGAAAAACCCCACTTCCCATCACTTTTTGGAATCAAAGTTCATCTATCAATTGGGATAAACACAAATTCATGTAATAATCTCCTTTGTTTTCATGAGTAGGAACCATAAACGCATTCTCCTCGTTGGGTGAGTAATATTGACACTTTGGTTTCATAAGAAAAACTTCACTTTCTGCCATTTTTAGCATTAAACTTCATCTTTTAATTTGGATAAACATGGATTTAATGTAATAATCTCCTTTCTTTTAATTGTTAGGCACCACAAATTCATTTTCCTTATTGGGATAAATGATTTTGATGCCTTGATTTTACAAGAAAAACTTCATGTTTTACCACTTTTGGGATTAAAGTTCATTTTCCAATTAGGATAAATGCAGATTCACATAAAAATCTTCTTTCTTTTAACGATTAAGCACCACAAATTCATTCCACTCTTTAGGATAATTGAATAGATGCATTGGTTTCATAGAAAAACCTCACTTCCACCACTTTTTGGAATCAAAGTTCATCTATCAATTGAGATAAACACGAATTGACGTAGTAATCTCTTGTGTTTTCATGATTAGGAACCACAAACGCATTCTCCTTATTAGGTGAGTGATATTGACACTTTGGTTTTGTAAGAAAAGCTTCTCTTTCTACCATTTCTAGAATTAAAGTTCATCTTTCAATTTGGATAAATACGGATTCACATAATAATCTCCTTTCTTTCAATGGTTGGGCACCATAAATTCATTCTCCTCATTGGGACAAATGATATTGATGCCTTGGTTTTATAAGAAAAACTTTACTTTCTACCATTTTTAGGATTAAAGTTCATTTTTCAATTGGGATATACGTGGATTCACATAAAAATCTCCTTTTTTTTTAACGATTGGGCACCATCAATTCATTCCACTCATTTGGATAATTGAATTGATGCTTTGGTTTCACAGAAAAACCCACTGTCCACCACTTTTTGGAATCAAAGTTAATCTATCAATTGGGATAAACACGAATTCATGAAATAATCTATTTTGTTTTCCTGATTAGGGACCATAAACATATTCTCCTAGTTGGGTAATTAATATTGATACTTTCGTTTCGTAAGAAAAACTTCTCTTTCTACCATTTCTAAAATTAAAGTTAATCTTTCAATTTGGATAAACACGGATTTAAGTGATAATCTCCTTTATTTCAATGATTGGGCACCATAAATTCACTCTCCTTATTAGGATAAATAATACTGATGCCTTGATTTCATAGGAAAAACTTCTTTTTCTACCATTTTCAGGATTAAAGATTATTTTTCAATTGGGATAAACGCGGATTCACATAATAATCTCCTTGCTTTTAATGATTGGGCACCCTAAATTTATTCCACTTATTAGGATAATTAAATTGATGCTTTGGTTTAATAGAAAAACTCCACTTTTCACCACTTTTTGGAATCAAAGTTCATCTATCAATTGGGATAAACATGAATTCATGTAGTAATCTACTTTGTTTTCATGATTAGGAACCATAAACACATTCTCCCCGTTGGGTGAGTGATATTGACACTTTGGTTTCGTAAAAAAATTTCTCTTTTTACCATTTTTAGAATTAATGTTCATTTTTCAATTTGGATGAACACAGATTCATGTAATAATCTCCTTTCCTTCAATTGTTGGGCACCACAAATTCATTCTCCTAATTAGGATAAATGATATTGATACCTTGGTTTTACAAGAAAAACTTCACTTTCTACCATTTTTGGGATTAAAGTTCATTTTCCCATTGGGATAAATACGGATTCACATAAAAATCTTCTTTCTTTTAATGATTAGGCACCACAAATTCATTCCGCTCATTAGGATAATTGAATTGATGCTTTGGTTTCATAGAAAAGCCCCACTTCTCACCACTTTTTGGAATCAAAGTTTATCTATCAATTTAGATAAACATGAATTCACATAGTAATCTCCTTTGTTTTCATGATTAGGAACCATAAACATGTTCTCCTTGTTGGGTGAGTGTTATTGACACTTTGGTTTCGTAAGAAAAACTTCTCTTTCTACCATTTTTAGAATTAATGTCCATCTTTTAATTTGGATGAGCACAGATTCATGCAATAATCTCTTTTCTTTCAATTGTTGGGCACCACAAATTCATTCTCCTTATTAGGATAAATGATATTGATGCCTTGGTTTTACAAGAAAAACTTCACTTTCTACCATTTTTGGGATTAAAGTTCATATTCCAATTGGGATAAATGTGGATTCACATAAAAATCTCATTTCTTTTAACTATTAGGCACCACAAATTCATTCCACCCATTAGGATAATTGAATTGATGCTTTGATTTCATAGAAAAACCCCACTTCCCACCACTTTTTTGGAATCAAAGTTCATCAATCAATTTGGATAAACACGAATTCACATAGTAATCTGCTTTATTTTCTTGATTAGGAACCATAAACATATTCTTCTCGTTGGGTAAGTGATATTGACACTTTGGTTTCATAAAAAAACTTCTCTTTCTACCATTTTTAGAATTAAAGTTCATCTTTCAATTTGGATAAACACAGATTCACATAATAATCTTCTTTTTTTTCAAGGGTTGGGTACCATAAATTCATTCTCCTTATTAGGATAAATGATATTGATGCCTTGGTTTTATAAGAAAAACTTAACTTTCTGCCATTTTTAGGATTAAAGTTCATTTTTCAATTAGGATAAATGCGGATTCACATAAAAATCTCCTTTTTTTAAACGATTGGGCACCACAAATTCATTCCACTCATTAGAATAATTGAATTGATGCTTTGGTTTCATAAAAAAACCCTACTTCCCACCACTTTTTAGAATCAAAGGTTATTTTTCAATTGGGATAGACACGAATTCACGTAATAGTCTCTTTCGTTTTCATGATTAGGAACCATAAACACGTTCTCCTCATTGGGTGAGTGATATTGACACTTTGGTTTCGTAAGAAAAACTTCTCTTTCTACCATTTTTAGAATTAAAGTTCATCTTTCAATTTGGATAAACACGGATTCAAGTAACAATCTCTTTTGCTTCAATAATTGGGCACCATAAATTCACTTCCCTCATTGGGATAAATGATATTGATGCCTTGGTTTCATAAGAAAAACTTCTTTTTCTACCATTTTTAGGCTTAAGGATTATTTTTCAATTGGGATAAACGCGGATTCACATAATAATCTCATTTCTTTTAATGATCGGACACCATAAATTCATTCCACTCATTAGGATAATTGAACTGATGCTTTGGTTTCATAAAAAAACCCCATTTCCCACCACTTTTTGGAATCAAAGTTCATCTATCAATGGGGATAAACATGAATTCACGTAATAATCTTCTTTGTTTGCATGATTAGGAACCGTAAACACATTCTCCTCGTTGGGTGAGTGATATTGACACTTTGGTTTTGTAAGAAAAACTTCCCTTTCTACCATTTTTAGAATTAAAGTTCATCTTTCAATTTGGATAAACACGGATTCAAGTAATAATCTCCTTTGTTTCATTGATTGGGCACCATAAATTCACTCTCCTTATTGTGATAAATGATATTGATGCCTTGGTTTCATAAGAAAAACTTCTCTTTCTACCATTGTTAGGATTAAAGATTATTTTTCAATTGGGATAAATGTGGATTCAAATCATAATCTCCTTTCTTTGAATGACTGGGCACCATAAATACATTCCTCTCTTTAGGATAATTGAATTGATGCTTTGGTTTCATAGAAAAACCCCACTTACCACCACTTTTTGGAATCAAAGTTCATCTCTCAATTGCGATAAACACGAATTCATGTAATAATCTCCTTTGTTTTCATGATTAGGAACCATAAACATATTCCCCTTGTTGGGTGAGTGATATGATACTTTGGTTTCGTAAGAAAAACTTCTCTTTCTGCCTTTTTTAGAATTAAAGTTCGTCTTTCAATTTAGATAAACACGGATTCAAGTAATAATCTCTTTTGTTTCAATGATTAGGCACCATAAATTCACCCTCCTCATTTGGAGAAATGATATTGATGCCTTGGTTTCATAAGAAAAACTTCTCTTTGTAATATTTTTAGGCTTAAAGATTATTTTTCAATTGGGATAAATGCGGATTGACATAATAATCTCTTTTCTTTTAACGATTGGACACCATAAATTCATTCCACTCATCAGGATAATTGAATTTATGCTTTGGTTTCATAGAAAAACCGTACTTCCCACCACTTTTTGGAATCAAAGTTCATCTATCAATTGGGATAAATAAGAATTCACGTAATAATCTCCTTGTTTTCATGATTAGGAACCATAAACACATTCTCCTCCTTGGGTGAGTGATATTGATGATCTGGTTTTGTAAGAAAACTTCCCTTTCTACCATTTTTAGAATTAAAGTTCATCTTTCAATCTGGGTAAACACGGATTCAAGTAATAATCTCTTTTATTTCAATAATTGGGCACCATAAATTCACTCTCCTCATTGGGAAAAATGATATTGATGCCTTGGTTTCATAAGAAAAACTTCTCTTTCTACCATTTTTAGGATTAAAGATTATTTTTCAATTGGGATAAACGCGAATTCACATAATAATCGCCTTTCTTTTAACGATTAGACACTATAAATTCATTCCTCTCATTAGGATAATGGAATTAATGCTTAGGTTTCATAGAAAAACCCCACTTCCCACCACTTTTTGGAATCAAAGTTCATCTATCAATTGCGATAAACACAAATTCACGTAATAATCTCCTTTGTTTTCATGATTAGGAACCATAAACACATTCTCCTCGTTGGGTGAGTGATATTGACACTTTGGTTTCATAAGAAAAACTTCTCTTTCTACCATTTTTAGAATTAAAGTTCATCTTTCAATTTGGATAAACATGGATTCATATAATAATCTCTTTTCTTTTAACAATTAGGCACCACAAATTCATTCTCCTCATTGCGATAAATGATATTTATGCCTTGGTTTCATGAGAAAAGCTTTTCTTTTTAACCATTTTTAAAATTAAAGTTCATCTTTCAAATGGGATAAATATGGATTCACATAATAATCTCATTTCTTTTAATAATTGGGCACCAAATTCAATCTCCTCATTGGGAAAAAGGAATTGATGCTTTAGTTTCATAAGAAATACTTTTCTTTCTGCCATTTTTAGAATTAAAGGTTGTATTTCAATTGGGATAAAAACGGATTCACATAATAATGTCCTTTCTTTTAATGATTGGGCACCAGAAGTTCATTCCACTATTTGGGATAAATGAATTGATGCCCTAGTTTCATAAGAAAAGCCTCACTCTCCACCATTTTTTGGAATCAAAGTTTGTCTATCAATTGGGATAAACATGAATTCACGTAATAATCTCTTTTATTCCATGATTAGGAACCATAAACACATTCTCTTTATTAGGATTAGTGATATTAATGCTTTGGATTCATAAGAAAAACTTCTCTTTCTACCATTTTTAGAATTAAAGTTCATTTTTCAATTTGGATAAATACGGATTCACGTAACAATCTCTTTTCTTTCGATGGTTGGGCCCCATAAATTCATTCTCCTTATTAGGATAAATCATATTAATGCCTTGGTTTTATAAGATAAACTTCACCTTCTACCATTTTTAGGATTAAAGTTTATTTTTTAATTGGTATAAACGCGGATTCACATAATAATCTCCTTTTTTTTAATGATTGGGCACCATAAATTCAATCCACTCATTAGGATAATTGAATCGATGCTTTGGTTTCATAGAAAACCCCCACTTCCCACCACTTTTTGGAATCAAAGTTTATCTATCAATTGGGATAAACATGAATTCACCTAATAATCTCCTTTGTTTTCATGATTAGGAATAATAAACACATTCTCCTCATTAAGTCAGTCATATTGACACTTTGGTTTCGTAGGAAAAACATCTCTTTCTACCATATTTAGAATTAAAGTTCATCTTTCAATTTGGATAAACATGGATTCAAGTAATAATCTCCTTTGTTTCAATGATTGGGCACCATAAATTCACTCTCCTCA
>JBBYHO010534952.1:0-62163 GCA_038382025.1 Adansonia gregorii | reverse complement strand
CTAGGACATAATCAGGCTTAAGGATGTCTCTATCTTGACGTTGGTGACCTTCTGACCATGTTCTAGCATTTTCAAAAGACTCTATAGTTGAGATAAGCTGTTGCTCCATAAATGATGCCCCTTGCTGAACACTAAACCAGAACAATTATCCCAAAATGATGATAGTCATGATGGTTATGATGACATGATGCATGCATCAAAACACAAACAAAGTGAAAACAAGTCAGTGGAACATATAGGAGACAAATGCAAGGAAATAAAGAATTTAATAACATCATAATAAACAAAAATCATAACATGTCTCCATCAAGGTGGTGAGACGAGCTTGGTGGAGACGAGAAACAGGTAACATTTTGACATACCAGGATGCAATCTATACTTCATGAAGTGATGCAATATCTTATTTTAATGGAAAAATAATCAACCAGTAGTAATATGCATTTATCACCACTAATGCAGATATGTGTTAAGCCATAACTCGAGCAGCATAATGGCTTACAATATAAGACATTGTGAATGATGGTTTTTATTTACCTTCACTTATTTATACAAAGGTTAGCCATCGTTTGGGCAACACGACAGTATGCCTTGATAAATGATAAAAATACAGCTGTATGTGACAATTGTATATTCATTGTCACCTACATAATTATGGTAATTAAGAGTATAGGTTAGGAATGTTTCCCCAAGTCACCCTATTCTCTAGGTATTCTAGCAGTATTCTGGTATGGTTTGACATGGTTTAACTGATAGGTTCACTATATGAGGTTTAAGTTGATGCCTAAATAGGTATTCGAATTGCTTCTTCATCCAATAAAGACAGTTGAGGGACCCTGATCCTAAACCCATCATGGGTTTGGTAGAATAGGTTCGATCTATTGGATGTATTTCCCTATGCAAATGTGAAGGGTTACTTATCAGAGACATAGGTAATTTACATCCAGGAAGTTATTGCCATGCCTATGCGGAGGGTTACACACAAACGTGGATAGCTCACTTCCTCCTAATGATTGGTATATAACCATGCCATGGAGTTTGGCAGGACACTAATGCATATACAAGTGGATGGTGTGTGAAGGGGAAATGATCAAATCATTTTGTTTACTTCATATTACCATTTTTTATTAAACTGATGATTATTTGAAAATAAGACAATCTGATAATCATGCCAAACAAAAGATTAGTTAACAAAACGAAAAAAAGGGTCATAGTTAAACAATGACCGAAGATCGAAAGCATCGAGAACCTAGCAAGACACAGCTAGTTATTGGCCTTACTCTCTGTACAGTCCTTAGTGGAGATCATCAAGCTGTTGCAACATACCTCAGGGTGGATCATCATGGATCTATGGATGAGTAAGACTTAAAATATTTTTTTAACTTACAAATGTCTTCTTGATCAAGACTTTTCTTTCACAATGTGATGAGAACGAGAATGTATGGATTCTTAACTTATGATACGATTAAGGGGACCATAAGATGAATTGCTCATCTTATTGGTCTCAGATGACCATCACAAAATGGCTACGATCATTTTAGGCTAGGCAAGATTGAATGCCTATTAAAACTTATGTTTTTGAGTTACGAAACTTAAAACATTGATCTTGTGGTCTGCATAGTACAAAGATTCACCGTTTTAGGTTTAGGAGTTGGTTATGCATGATGAGGTATGAACCTCTTTGTGACACCCTAAATTAGTACCTTACTAGCTATATCTTATCTTGGTATCATTCTTTTGATTTTACCTTGTTACTGTTTTGATATAACCCTCCTTTAATGGATAAATCCTATAGAAATACAAATTCAGGTTTTGATGAAAAAGATTTAATCTCATATATGCCCTGGAGAGATAAGAAATATAGAAATTTTTAATAAAATGACCTATGGATTTTACTTTTGAAAATGGAATGGTCCACTTTGGGCACTAGAGAGATACCCACGTGAAACATTACCTTTAATTTTATTTGAAATGATTTGAAAACATGAATGCAAATAATCATCAAAAGAAATCACATTAGTAAGGTAACAAATAAAGTAACATAACATGGATCATTCAATGCAATGAAAAGGAAAAAGAATGGACTATTGGAATTTATCTTGCAATTTGCATCGATTATTTGGGAATAATCGAATTAACAAATTTTTATATGCATTTTTGTTTCTTAATTGAACGAGATTTGTTTAACACATTTATGGAAGTCTGGGAAAGACTAAAAAAATTAATTATAGTTGAAAGACATGGTTAGAGTATCCCTTTGAAAAGGTAGGGTTGGAGTATCCCCGTGGATGACAAATAATTTTGATAAATGATGATTTTTAAATCTTGATAATTTTGAAAAGCGGGGTTAAAGTATCCCCTCGAAAGGTTGGGGTTGAAGTATCACAATGAATGATAAATCATTTTAATAAAAGAAGATTTTTCAATCTTGATAATTTCAAAAAGCGAGGTTGGAGTATTCCCTCAGAAGGTCAGGGTTGCAATATCCCTAAAGTGACACATTTGACACTCTTTAGTGAAGCTGAGTTGGAATACTTAAGTTGACAAAACTTTGTGATTTAGGAAATGTGTGAGCATTTCGACAACTTTTGGCAAAAGAAATTATTGTGAATGAGGATGGTAAAGATGTATTTATGCCTTGATACGAGCCTATGGGAGGTCAAAACATGTTCTCGAGTCTGATTGGGATGATGCGAAGACATTCGAATGTCTCGAGATGAAATTCAGAATAATAACTTAATTTTGACCATAATAAAAAATAGAGGATAGCATCACACTATCTTGCTTTCTAAATTAGCTTAAAGGTTTTAGAGGGTGGACAAGATACCGTTAGAATGGCAACTCGATGAAGGTCTACCTAAAAATATTTCCAATATCCCAAAAAGTCACTTTCGAAGGGAATAAAGTTTCAAGTTTCGATTTATTTCATTACTGGCAGAGCATACAAGAGACAAAGTGTGTCAAAAGTTGAAAAATCATTTTAAACCCATTTTGTTTTGAAAAATGGCAAATAATACCTTTCCAAAAAGGGAATTTCATGAATGTTTTCGAAAAAAATGCTGGATGGATTTGGAAACACCGTTTGGTGGGCTAAAATGGCCTAACTAGAATGCATTTTGTTCACTCTAGGGATTTTGGACAGTCTAGGTTTGAAAAATCATAACACTTTCATCTGGACTAATTTGGGGATGCACAAGACATCATTTTTAAGGTATTTTGACTCATTTTCAGAAAAAATTCATGGACAAGCATTTAGGATTTTAAAGTGATTTTTCTATTTATAACATGCTGCTACCAGTAGGAGACAAAGTAAAGTAGAGGATATTTCTTATTTTCTTTATGTTTACGAGTCTAAACTCTAGTCATCGACATTCGAACGTCCATGCCTGAAGAGAAAGAGTGGCATGAGCATCACGAACTCATTTGCATAGCCCTAGAGTATTTTGGGATAATGAAATAGCCTGTTGATCATACCATTCAAGGTTTCGACTCAGAAACTAGACACGAACATTCTTGGAACAAGTGTAAGGCCATTTTCATTGCAAAATCAAAAGATTTGAGCTCGTTTAAACAGGATTCCAGATCTGGAAAATTTAATTTTCACCAAGATATTTTACTAACTTTAAAGAAAATGTTAAATTCATGCTAATCCTCATTGGTTGAAGTTACCATGCTTGGCTTAGAGAGGTTCTGAAAATCGATTTTTGATAGCCATCAAACATGCATTTAGATAAGGAGAAGACAATGAACATACAAGGGGATGGCACAAAACATGAATAGGGATGCTAACTTTACCAATGGCCTAGACAAAGAAAGTGTTATGCACTTTGATAAGAAAATGTTACAGAAGTTGACAATGACAATGATTCATGACAAGATACAAGCTAATGTATAAATATGCTTGAAATATGTTAGGCTAATGATTCATACATGGATTAATCATAACAAGATGCATAGATATGGCATAAAATGTATGAGCAAGAGCTATCAAGATAGTAAGGATGAAATAAGGCATTTTGCACATCAAAGGGGCATTAAGGCATCCAAATCCTAAACTACCACAACCAAATGCCATAATAATGCATGAGAATCCTAAGAAGGTGATGGAAACATGGAGAGCTCACTAAAATGATGAAGATGCTGGAAAACAGAAATTGGAAGTGATAAAATAAGAAGTTATTCCAACAAAACTTCAATTTGGGCCAAATAGTTGGAGCAATAGTTCTTTCTTGTTAATAAGCAAGAAAAAGAAAGAAACAATGAGGTTTTGGTTCTGGTATGGATAAGGTTGATTTTTAGAATGTGTAATGGTTAGGAATGAGTGTTTTAGGGCTATTTTTGAGTGGTGAGTGAAGAGCTACGAGATTCTAGTTTTCTTGGTGTAGGAATGTCTTTTGAAAGCTAAAAATGAGCTAAAATCTAACCTTTTTTAGATTAGATATAAGTGGTCTATTTATACCATCATTTTGGAGCCAATTTCAAGGTGCTTTTGGTTATTTCCCAAGGGGACAAAGTAATGTCAACTTGGTGGCTATAGAGTGGCTGTAGAGAGCAACTTGCTACCAATGTGATGGACATAGGGTTGCTGGTTTAAATGCTAAAATGATTTTCTAGCAAATAGGGTGGCTGATCATGATCTTAGTCAACAAACTAAGGAGAAGTAGGGTGATCATATGACATTGACCTTTTTGATCTAATTTACACTTCAAAAAATGCTTTGATTAATTCAAAAGTCCAAATTCGTAAATTGATATGAGTTTGATCATTTTTTCGATGCAAAGAAACAAGTTAAAATCAAGTTTTTGATCAATAGTGAATAAGTCAAAAAATGTTCGGATCATGGAAAATTAGCTTGATTGCTAAAAAAAATTAGCCTGGACAAAATAAGGTGCATAAATATTTTCCATAATTTTTTAGAGTTAAAAATCTTTTGTCAATTAGGACAAACATGGATTCACATAATAATCTTTTTTCTTTTCCTGATTGGGCACCATAAACTCATTCCTCACATTGGGATAAATAACATTGATGCTCTGCTTTCATTTAAGAAGCCTTTTTTCCCACCATTTTTTAAAATCAAAGTTCATCTGTTAATTAGGACAAAGATGGATTTACATAATAATCTTCTTTCTTTTCATGATTGGGCATCATAAACTCATTCTACTCAATGCAATAAATAACATTGTTGCTTTGGTTTCATAACAAAAGCTTCTCTTTCCATCATTTGTTAAAATTAAGGTTTGATTCTCAATTGAGACAAACACAAATTCATATAGTAATCTTCCTTCTTTTCATGATTGGGCAGCGTAAATTCATTCCTCTTATTTGGATAAATGACATCGATGCTTTGCTTTCATAAGAAAAGCTTATCTTTCTACCATTTTTTAGAGTTAAAGTTTATTTGCCAATTAGGACATGTGCGAATTCAAATAGTAATCTCTTTTCTTTTCATGATTGGGCACCATAAACTTATTCTCCTCATTGGGATAAATGACATTCATGCTTTGGTTTCATAAGAAAAGCCTCTCTGTCCATCATTTTTTAGAGTTAAAGTTTTTTTATCAATTGAGACAAACACAGATTCATATAGTAATCTCCTTTCTCTTCATGATTGGGCACCATAAACTCATTCTCCTAATTAGGATAAATGGCATTGATACTTTCATTTCATAAGAAAAGCTTTTCTTTCCATTTTTTTTACAATTAAATTTCATTTGTCAATTAGGACAAACACGGATTCATAGAAAAATCTCATTTCTTTTCATGATTGGGCACCATAAACTCTTTCCCCTCATTGGAATAAATGACATCGATGCTTTGCTTTCAATTAAAAAGCTTTATTTCTCACCATTTTTAAGAATCAAAGTTTATCTGTTAATTAGAAGCAAGATAGATTTCAATAATAATCTCTTTTCATTTCATGATTGGGCGCCATAAACTTGTTCCACTCATTAGGATACATAACATTCTTGCTTTTGTTTCATAAGAAAAGCTTTATTTTCCATCATTTTTCAGAATTAAGGTTCGATTCTCAATTAGGACAAACACGGATTCACATTGTAATCTCCGTTCATTTCTTGATTGGGCACCGTAAACTCATTCTCCTTATTGGGATAAATGACATTGATGCTTTGGTTTCATTTAAAAAACCTTTCTTGCCACCATTTTTTAGAATCAAAATTCGTCTATCAATTAGGATGACGATGGATTCACATAATAATCTCTTTCTTTTTCATGATTAGTCACCATAAACACATTCTGCTTATTTGGATAAATGACATTGTTACTTTGGTTTCATAAGAAAAGCTTCCTTTTCCACCATTTCTTAAAATTAAATTTCATTTCTCAATTGGGACAAAAATGGATTCACATAGTAATCTCCTCTCTTGGGCACTGTAAACTCAATCTCCTTATTAGGATAAATGACATTAATGCTTTGGTTTTATTTAAAAAGCTTTTCTTCCCACCATTTTTTAGAATCAAAGTTCATTTATTGATTAGGATAAAGATGGATTCACATAATAATCTCTTTTTTTTTTCATGATTGGGCATTATAAACCCATTCTACTCATTGCGATAAATAACATTGTTGCTTTGGTTTCATAAGAAAAGCTTCCCTTTCCATCATTTTTCAGATTTAAGTTCTATTCTCAATTGGGACAAGCATGGATTCACATAGTAATCTCTTTTCTTTTCATGATTGGGTAGTGTAAACTCATTATCCTCATTTGGATAAATGATATTAATGCTTTGGTTTCATAAGAAAAGCTTATCTTTTTGCCATTCTTTAGAATTAAAGTTTATTTGTCAATTAGGACAAACATGGATTCACATAATAATCTCCTTTCTTCCCATGATTGGGCACCAGAAACTCATTCTCCATATTTGGGATAAATGACATTCATGCTTTGATTTCAGAAGAAAAACTTTTGTTTCCATGATTTTTTATACTCAAAGTTCATTTATCAATTAGGACAAACATGGATTCACATAATAATCTCCTTTCTCTTCATAATTGGGTACCATAAACTCATTCTCCTTATTAGGATAAATTACATTAATGCTTTGGTTTTATAAGAAAAGCTTCTCTTCCCATCATTTTTTAGAGTTAAATTTAATTTATCAATTGGGATAAACACAGATTCATAGAAAAATCTCTTTTATTTTCATGATTGGGCACCATAAATGCTTCCTCACATTAGACAAATGACATTGATGCTTTGCTTTCATTTAAAAAGCTTTTCTTCCCATTATTTTTTAGGATCAAAGTTCATGTGTCAATCAAGACAAAGGTAGATTCACATAATAATATCTTTTCTTTTCATGATTGGGCATCATAAACCCATTGTACTCATTGTGATTTAACAACATTGTTGCTTTAGTTTCATAAGAAAAGCTTCTTCTTCCACCATTTTTCAGAATTATGGTTCGATTCTAAATTGGAATAAGCATGGATTCAAATAATAATCTTTTTTCTTTTCAAGATTAGGCACCATAAACTCATTCTTGATATTGGGATAAATGACATTGATGGTTTGGTTTCATAAGTAAAGCTTTTCTTTCCATCAATTTTTGGAGTTAAAATCCATTTATCAGTTAGGACAAAATAGATTCACATAGTAATCTCTTTTCTTTTCAATATTAGGCACCATAAACTGATTCTCCTTACTAAGATAAACAATATTGATGCTTTGGTTTCATAAAAAAAGCCTCCCTTTCCATCATTCTTTTAGAGTTAAATTTGATTTGTCAATTGGGACAAACACTGATTCACATAATAATTTTTTTTCTTTTCATGATTGGATAACATAAACTCATTCTCCTTGTTAGGATAAATGACATTGATGCATTGGTTTTATAAGAAAAGCTTCTTTTTCCATTATTTTTAGACTTAAATTTCATTTGTCAATTGGGACGAACATGAATTTACATAAAAATCTCCTTTCCTTTCATGATTGGGCACCACAAACTCATTCCCTGTATTGGGATAAATGACATTTATGCTTTGCTTTCATTTAAAAAGCTTTTCTTCCCACCAGTTTTTAGAATCAAATTTTGTCTGTCAATTGGGACAAAGATAGATTCACACAATAATCTCCTTTCTTTCCATGATTAGGACCATAAACTCATTCTACTCATTGGGATAATAACATTGTTGCTTTTGTTTCCTAAGAAAAGTATCTCTTTCCACCATTTTCAGAATTAAGGTTCGATTCTCAATTGGGACAAACACGGATTCATATAGTAATCTTCTTTTATTTCACGATTAGGCACCGTAAACTTATTCTCCTCATTAGGATTAATGACATTAATGCTTTGGTTCATAAGAAAAGCTTCCCTTGTTATCATTTTTTAGAGTTAAACTTTATTTGTTAATTGGGATAAACATGGGTTCACATGGTAATCTATTTTCTTTCCATGATTAGGCACCATAAATTCATTCTCCTCATTGGGATAAATGACATTGATGCTTTGGTTTCATAAGAAAAGCTACTCTTTTCATTATGTTTTAGAGTTAAATTTCATTTGCCAATTAGAATAAACATAGATTCATAAAGTAATCTCCTTTTTTTTTTATGATTAGGCACCATAAACTTATTCTCCTTACTAGGATAAACAACATTGATGCTTTGGGTTCATAAGAAAAGTTTCTCTTTTCATCAGTTTTTAGAATTATGGTTCGATTCTTAAATAAGACAAACACGAATTCACATAGTAATCTCTTTTCATTTCATGAGCAGGCACTGTAAACTCATTCTTCTCATTAGGATAAATGACATTGATGCTTTGATTTCAAAAGAAAAGTTTTTCTTTCCATCATTTTTTAGAATTAAAGTTTATTTGTTAGTAGGGACAAACACAGATTCACATAGTAATCTCTTTTCTTTTCATGATTAGGCATCATAAACTCATTCTCCTTATTAGCATAAATGACATTCATGTTTTAGTTTCATAAGAAAAGCTTCTTTTCCGTCATTTTTTAGAGTTAAAGTTCATTTGTTAATTGGGATAAACACGGATTCACATAGTAATCTCTTCTCTCTTCATTATTGGGCACCATAAACTCATTTTCCTCATTAGGATAAATGACATTTATGCTTTTGTTTCATTGGAAAAGCTTTTCTTTCCCTCGTTTTTCAAATTTAAATTTCATTTGTCAAATGTGGCAAACACGGATTCATATAGTAATATTCCTTCTTTTCATAATTGAACACTATAAACTCATTCTCCTTATAAGGATAAATGCAATTGATGCTTTGGTTTTATAAGAAAAGCTTTTCTTTCCATCATTTTTTAAAATTATGGTTCGATTCTCAATTGGGCTAAACACAAATTAATATAGTAATCTCCTTTTATTTCATGATTTGGAATCCTAAACTTATTCTTCTAATTTGGATATATGACATTGATGCTTTGGTTTCATAAGAAAAACTTATCTTTCCATCATTTGTTAAAGTTAAGGTTTATTTGTCAATTGGGACAAACACGGATTCATATAGTAATCTCTTTTTTTTTCATGGTTAAGTACCATAAACTCATTCTCCTCACTAGGATAAGCGACATTGATGCTTTTGTTTCAAAGAAAAAGTTTCTTTTTCCACCATTTTTCAAGAATATGGTTCGATTCTTAAATGGGACAAACACAAATTCACATAGTAATCTCCTTTCATTTCATAATTGGGCATCGTAAATTGATTCTCCTCATTGAGATAAATGACATTGACACTTTGGTTTTAAAAGAAAAGCTTCTCTTTCCATCATTTTTTAGAGTTAAAGTTAATTTGTCAATTAGGACAAACATGGATTCACATAGTAATTTCTTTTTTTTTCATGATTGGGCACCATAAACTCATCCTCCTTATTTAGATAAATGATATTGTTGATATGGATTCATAAGAAAAGCTTCCCTTTCCATCATTTCTCAGAATTAAGGTTTATTTGTTAATTGGGACAAACACGAATTCACATCGTAATCTCCTTTCTTTTTGTGATTAGGCACCACCATAAACTCATTCTCCCTATTAGCATAATTGACAATCATGTTTTGGTTTCATAAGAAAAGCTTTTTTTTCATCATATTTTAGAGCCAAAGTGCATTTGTCAATCGGGATAAACACGGATTCACATAGCAATCTCCTTTCTTTTCATGATTGGGCACTATAAACTCATTCTCCTTATTAGGATAATTGACATTGATGCTTTGGTTTCATTAGAAAAGCTTATCTTTCCATCATTTTTTAAATTTAAATTTCATTTGTCAATTAGGGCAAATATGGATTCACATAGTAATCTTCCCTTTCTTAATGATTGGGCACCATAAACTCATTCTCCGTATTAAGATAAATGCAATGATGCTATGGTTTCACAAGAAAAGCTTTTTTTTTTCCATCATTTTTTAGAATTATGGTTTGATTCTCAACTGGGTTAAACTCGGATTCACATAGTAATATCTTTTATTTCATGATTTGGAACTTTAAACTCATTCTCCTTATTTGGATAAATGACCTTGATGCTTTGGTTTCATAAGAAAACTGATCTTTCTGTCATTTTTTAGAGTTAAAGTTTATTTATTAGTTGGGACAAACATGAACTCATATAGTAATCTCCTTTCTTTTCATGATTAGACACCATAAACTTATTCTTCTTCCTAGGATAAACAACATTGATGCTTTGGTTTCAAAGGAAAAGCTTCTCTTTCCATCATTTTTTAAAATTATGGTTCAATTCTCTAATGGGACAAGCACAGATTCACATAGTAATCTCTTTTAATTTCATGATTGGGCATTGTAAACTCATTCTCCTCATTAGGATAAATGACATTAATGCCTTGGTTTCAAAAGAAAAGCTTTTCTTTCCATCATTTTTTAGAGTTAAAGTTAATTTGTCAATTAGGACAAATATGGATTCATATAGTAATCTCTTTTCTTTTCATGATTGGGCAACATAAACTCATTCTCCTTGTTAGGGTAAATGACATTCATACTTTGGTTTCATAAGAAATGATTCTCTTGCCATCATTTTTTAGAGTTAAAGTTTATTTGTCAATTGGACAAACATGGATTTACAAAGTAATCTCCTTTCTTTTTATGATTAGGCATCGTAAATTCATCCTCCTTGTTTAGATAAATGACATTGTTGATTTGGATTCATAAGAAAAGCTTTTTTTCTATCATTTTTTAGAGTTAAAGTTTATTTATCAATTAGGACAAACACGAATTCACATCGTAATCTCCTTTTTTTCATGATTGGGCATCATCGTAAACTCATTCTCCTTTTTGGCATAAATTACATTCATGCTTTGGTTTTATAAGAAAAGCTTTTCCTTCCATCATATTTTAGAGCTAAAGATTATTTGCTGGTTGGGATAAACATAGATTCACATAGTAATCTCCTTTTTCTTCATGATTGGGCACCATAAACTCATTCTCCTCATTAGGATAAATGACATTGATGCTTTGGTATCATTGGAAAAGCTTTTCTTTTCATCTTTTTTTAGATTTAAATTTCATTTGTCAACTAGGGCAAACACAGATTCACATAGTAATCTTCCCTTTCTCTATGATTAGGCACCATAAACTTATTCTCCTTATTAGGATAAATGCAATTGGTGCTTTGGTTTTATAAGAAAAGCTTCTCTTTCCATCATTTTTTAGAATTATGGTTCGATTCTTAATTGGGTTAAACACAGATTCACAAACTAATCTCTTTTTGTTTAATGGTTTGGAATTTTAAACTCATTCTCTTTTTTTGGATAAATGACATTGATGCTTTGGCTTCGTAAGAAATCTTATCTTTCCATCATTTTTTAGAGTTAAGGCTCATTTTTCAATTAGTACAAATATGGATTCATATAGTAATCTCTTTTCTTTTCATGATTAGACACCATAAACTCATTCTCTTCACTAGGATAAATGGCATTGATGCTTTGGTTTCAAAGCAAAAGCTTCTTTTTCCACTATTTTTTAAAATTATGGTTCGATTCTTAAATGGGACAAACACAGATTCACATAGTAATCTCTTTTTATTTCATGATTGGGCACCATGAACTCATTCCCTGAATTGGGATAAATAACATTGATGCTTTGCTTTCAATTACAAAGCTTTTCTTCCTACATTTTTTTAGCATCAAAGTTCATCGGTCAATTAGGCGAAACTTGGATTCACATAATAATCTCCTTTCTTTCCATGATTAGGCACCATAAACTTGTTCTACTCATTGGGATAAATGACATTGTTGCTTTGATTTCATAAGCAAAGCTTCTCTTTCCACTATTTTTTAAAATTAAAGTCCGTTTCTCCATTAGGACAAACATGGATTCACAAGTCAATCTCTTTTCCTTGCATGATTGGGCACCATAAACTTATTCTCCTCCTTGGAATAAATGACATTGATGCTTTGGTTTCAAAAGAAAAGCTTCTCTTTCCATCATTTTTTAAAGTTCAAGTTTATTTGTTAATTAGGACAAACATGGATTTACATCGCAATCTCCTTTCATTTCATGATTAGGCCCCATAAACTCATTCCCCTCACTAGGATAAATGACATTGATGCTTTGATTTTAAAAGAAAATCTTTTCTTTCCATCATTATTTAGAGTTAAACTTCATTTGTCAATTGGGATAAACATGGATTCACAAATTAATCTCTTTTTTTTCATGATTGAGCACTATAAACTCATTCCTCATATTAGGATTAATGACATTGATGCTTTGGTTTCATTGAAAAGAATTTTCCTCCCACCACTTTTTAGAGTTAAAGTTTGACCGTCAATTAGGACAAAGATGGATTCATATAATGATTTTCGATCTTTTCATGGTTGGGCTCCATAAACTCGTTCTACTCATTGGGATAAGTGACATTGATGCTTTGGTTTCATAAAAAAGCTCCTCTTTCCATCATTTTTTTAGAGTTAAATTTCATTTATCAATTGGGATAAACATAAATTCATATAGTAATCTTTTTTTTTATGATTAGGCACAATAAACTCATTCTACTCACTAGGATAAATGACATTGATACTTTGGTTTCATAAAAAAAGCTTCTCTTTCCACCATTTTTTAGAATTATGATTCGATTCTCAAATGGGACAAATATAGATTCACATAGTAATCTTATTTCATTTCATGATTAGGCACCGTATACTCATTCTCCTCATTTGTAGAAATGATCTTGATGCTTTGATTTCAAAAGAAAAGCTTCTCTTTTCATCATTTTTAGAGTTAAAATTTATTTGTCAATTGGGACAAACATGGATTCACTTAGTAATCTCTATACTTTTCATGGTTAGGCACCATAAACGCATTCTTCTCACTAGGATAAATGACATTGATGCTTTGGTTTCGTAAGAAAAGTTTTTTTGTCCACCATTTTTTAGAATTATGGTTCAATTCTTAAAAGGGACAAACACATATTCACATAGTAATCTCTTTTCATTTCATGATTGGGCACTGTATACTCATTTTCCTTATTAGGGTAAATGGCATTGATGCTTTGATTTAAAAAAAAAAAGCTTACATTTCCATCATTTTTTAGAGTTGAAGTTAATTTGTCAATTGGGACGAACATGGATTCATATAGTAATCTCTTTTCTTTCATGAATGGGCACCATAAACTCATTGTCTTCGTTGGGATAAATGACATTCATGCTTCGATTTCATAAGAAAAGCTTCTTTTTTCATCATGTTTTAGAGTTAAACTTTATTTGTCAATTGGGACAAACATGGATTCACATCGCAATCTCTTTTTTTTTCATGGTTAGACACTATAAACTTATTCTCCTTACTAGGATAAACGACATTGAAGCTTTGATTCCATAAGAAAAGATTCTCTTTCCATCATTTTTTAGAGTTAAATTTCATTTGTAAATTGGGACAAACATGGCTTCACAAAACAATCTCCTTTTTTTAATCATTAAGCATCATAAACTTATTCCCCGCATTGGGATCAATGACATTGATGCTTTAGCTTCATTTGAAAAGCTTTTCCTCCCACCATTTTCAGAGTCAAAGTTCGCCCATCAATTAAGACAAAAATAGATTCATATAATAATCTTTGTTCTTTTCATGATTGGGCTTCATAAATGCATTCTACTTATTGATATAAATGACATTTATGCTTTGGTTTCATAAGAAAAGCTTCTTTTTCCATCATTTTTTAGAGTTAAATTTCATTTGCCAATTGGGACAAGCACGGATTCACATAATAATCTATTTTTTTCACAATTGGCACCATAAATGCATTCTCCTCACTAGGATAAATGACTTTGATGCTTTAGTTTCCTAAGAAAAGGTTATCTTTCCATCATTTTTTAGAATTAAGGTTCAATTCTCAAATAGGACAAACACGAATTCTCATAGTAATCTCTTTTAATTTCATGATTAGGCATCATAAACTCATTCTCCTTATTGGGACAAATGACACTAATGCTTTAATTTCAATGGAAAAGCTTCTCTTTCCATTAGTTTTTAGAGTTAAAGTTTATTTGTTAATTAGGACAAACATGGATTGACATAGTAATCTCTATTCTTTTCATGATTGGGCACCATAAACTCATTCTCCTTATTGGGATAAATTGCATTTATCCTTTGGTGTCATAAGAAATGCTTTTTTTTCCATCATTTTTTAGAGTGAAAATTCATTTATCTATTGGGGCAAACACTGATTAACATAGTAATCTTTTTCTTTTTCATGATTGGGCACCATAAACTCATTCTTCTTATTTAGATAAATGATATTGATGCTTTGATTACATAAGAAAAGCTTCTCTTTTCATAATTTTTTAGGGTTAAAATTTATTTGAAAATTAGGACAAACATGGGTTCACATAGTAATCTCTTTTCTTTTCATGATTGGGCACCATAAACTCATTCTCCTCATTAGAATAAATGACATTCATCCTTTGGTTTCATAAGAAAAGCTTTTTTTTCACTATTTTTTAGGGTTAAAGTTCATTTGTCAATTGGGATAAACATGGATTCACATAGTAATCTCCTTTCTCATCATGATTAGACATCATACACATATTCTTCTCATTAGGATAGATGACATTGATGCTTTGGTTTCCTAGGAAAAGCATCTCTTTCCATCATTTTTTAGAGTTAAATTTCACATATTAATTACAACAAACATGGATTTGTATAGTAATCTCTCATCTCTTCATGATTAGGCACCATAAACTCATTGTCATTATTAGGATAAATGCAGTTTATGCTTTGATTTCAAAAGAAAAGGTTCAGTTTCCATTATTTTTTAGAGCTAAAGTTATGTGTCAATTGGAACAAACATGGATTCACATAGTAATCTCCATTCTTCTCATGATTGGGCACCATAAACTCATTCTTCTCATTGGGGTAAATGGCATTCATCTTTGGTTTCATAAGAGATGTCATTTTTTAAAGTTAAAGTTTATTTGTCTATTGGGACAAACATAGATTCACATAGTAATCTCTTTCCTTTTCATGATTGGGCACCATAAACTCATGCTGCTCATTTGGATCAATGACATTCATGCTTTGGTTTCATAAAAAAAGCTTTTCTTTCCATCCTCTTTTAGAGTTAAAGTTCATTTGTCAATTGGGATAAACATGAACTCACATTGTAATCTTCTTTCTCATCATAATTGAGAACCACAAACTCATTCTCCTTATTAGGATAGATGACATTGATGCTTTAGTTTCATAGGAAAAGCTTCTTTTTCCATCATTTTTTTAAGCTAAATTTCACTTGTCAATTGTTACAAACACGGATTCATATAGTAATCTCTCTTCTCTTCATGATTGGGCACCATAAACTTATTTTCCTCATCAGGATAAATACAATTGATGCTTTGGTTTCATAAGAAAAGCTTATCTTTCCATTATTTTTTAAAGTTAAGGTTAATTTGTCAATTAGAACACACACGGATTCACATAGTAATCTCTTTTCTTTTCATGATTAGGCACCATAAAATCATTCTCACTAGAACAAATGGCATTCATGTCGTGGTTTCATGGGAAGTGATTCTTTTTTCATCATTTTTTAGAGTTAAATTTCATTGGTCAATTAGGACAAACACGGATTCATAGAGTAATCACTTTTCTTTTTATGATTGGGCATCGTAAACCTATTCTCCTCATTTGGATAAATGACATTTTTTCTTTGGTTTCATAAGAAAAGCTTCTCTTTCCATCATGTCTTAGAGTTAAAGTTTATTTTCCAATTGGGACAAACACAGATTCATATGGTAATCTCCTTTATTTTCATGATTGGGCACCATAAACTCATTATCCTCATTGGGATAAATGACATCATGTTTTGGTTTCATAAGAAAAACTTCTTTTTCCATCATTTTTAGGGTCAAAGTTCATTTGTCAATTAGGATAAACACAAATTCACATAGTAATCTCCATTCTCGTCATGATTGGGCACCATAAACTCATTCTCCTTATTAGGATAGATGACATTGATGCTTCAATTTCATAGGAAAAGCTTCTCTTTCCATCATTATTTAGAGTTAAATTTCACTTATCAATTACAAAAATGGGGATTCACATAGTAATCTCTATTCTCTTCAAGATTAGACACCATAAACTCATTCTCCTAAATAGGACAAATGCAATTTATGCTTTGATTTCAAAAGAAAAGCTTCTCTTTCCATCATTTTTTAGAGTTAAAATATTTTTCAATTGGAACAAAGATGGATTCACGTAGTAATCTCCATTCTTTTCATGATTGGGCACCACAAACTCATTCTCCTCATTGGGATAAGTGACATTCATGCTTTGGCTTCATAAGAGATGCTTCTCTTTACATTATTTTTTTGAGTTAAAGTTTATTTATCTATTGGGATAAACACTGATTCACATAGTAATCTCCTTCCTTTTCATAATTGGGCACCATAAACTCATGCTTCTCATTTGGATAAATGACATTCATGCTTTGGTTTCATCAGAAATGCTTTTCTTTCCATCATTTTTTAGAGTTAAAGTTTATTTGTTAATTGGGATAAATATCGATTCATATTGTAATCTCTTTTCTGATCATGATTGAAAACCATAAACTTATTCACCTTATTAGGATAAAGGATATTGATGCTTTGGTTTCATAGGAAAAGCTTCTCTTTTCATCATTTTTTAGAGTTAAATTTCACTTATCAATTGCGGCAAACACAGATTCACATAGTAATCTCTCTTCTCTTTATGATTGGGCACTATAACTCATTTTCCTCATTAGGATAAATGCAATAAATGCTTTGGTTTCATAAAAAAGCTTCTCTTTCCATTATTTTTTAAAATTATGGTTCGATTCTTAATTGGTTAAACATGGATTCACATAGTAATCTCCTTTTATTTCATCATTTGGCATTTTAAAATCATTCTCCTCATTCGGATAAATGACATTAATGCTTTGGTTTTACAAGAAAAGCTTATATTTCTTTCATTTTTTAGAGTTAAGGTTAATTTGTTAATAAGGACAAAAATGGATTCACATAGTAATCTCTTTTTTTTTCATGATTAGGCACTATAAAATCATTCTCCTCACTAGGATAAATGGCATTCATGCCTTGGTTTCATAAGAAATGATTCTCTTTCCATCATTTTTTAGAGTTAAAGTTCATTTGTTAATTAGGACAAATTAGGATTCACAGAGTAATCTCTTTTTTTTTTACGATTAGGCGCCGTAAGCCCATTCTCCTTATTTGGATAAATGACATTATTGCTTTGCCTTTACAAGAAAAGCTTCTCTTACCATCATGTCTTAGAGTTAAAGTTTATTTACCAATTGGAACAAACACAGATTCATATAGTAATCTCTTTTCTTTTCATAATTGGGCACCATAAACTCATTCCCCGCATTAGGATAAATGCCATTGATACTTTGATTTCATTTAAAAACTTTTTCTTCTTACCATTTTTTAGAATTAAAGTTCGTCTGTCAATTAGGACAAAGACAGACTCACATAAAATCCTTATTTTTTTCATGATTGGGCATCGTAAACTTATTCTACTCATTAGGATAAATAACATTATTGCTTTTGTTTCATAGTAAGAGCTTCACTTTCCACCATTTTTCAGAATTAATATTTAACTCTCAATTGGGATAAACACAGATTCACAAAGTAATCTCTTTTCATTACATGATTGGGCACCGTAAACTCATTCTCCTCATTGGGATAAATAACATTAATGCTTTGGTTTCATCAGAAAACTTCTTTTTCTATTAATTTTTAGAGTTAAAATCTGTTTGTCAATTGGGACAAACATGGATTCACATAGTAATCTCCTTACATTTCAATATAAGGCACTGTAAATGATTCTCTTCACTAAGATAAACAACATTGATGCTTTAGTTTCATAAGAAAAGCTTCTCTTTCCATTATTTTTTAGAGTTAACATCTATTTGTCACTTGGGACAAACACGAATTCACACAATAATGTCCTTTTTTTCGTGATTGGGCACCATAAACTCATTCCCTACATTAGGATAAATGACATTGATGCTTTGCTTTCATTTAAAAATCTTTTTTTCCTACCATTTTTTAGAGTTAAAGTTCATTTGTCAATTAGGCCAAAGATGGATTCACATAATAATCTCCTTTCTTTTCATGATTGGCACCATAAACTCATTCTATTGATTGGGTAAGTAACATTGTTGCCTTGGTTTCATAAGAAAAGCTTATCTTTCCGCCATTTCTTAGAATTAAGGTTCAATTTTTAATTGGGGCAAACATGGATTCACATAGTAATCTTTTTTCTTTCCAAGATTGGGCATCATAAACTCATTCTTCTTGTTAGGATAAATGACATTGATGCTTTGGTTTCATAAGAAAAGCTTCTCTTTCCATTTTTTTTTAGAATTAAAGTTTATTTGTCAATTGGGAGAAACACGGATTCATATAGTAATATCCTTTCTTTTCATGATTGGGCACCATAAACTCATTCTTCTCATTGGGATAAATGACATTGATGCTTTGCTTTCATAAGAAAAGCTTCTCTTTCTAATAATTTTTAGAGTTAAAGTCCATTTATCAATTTGGACAAAATGGATTCCCAAAGTAATCTTGTTTCTTTTCAATATTAGGCACCATAAACTAATTCTCCTCACTAAGATAAACAATAGTGATGCTTTGGTTTCATAAGAAAGTTTCTCTTTCCATCAATTTTTAGAGTTAAATTTGATCTGTCAACTGGGACAAATATGGATTCATATAATAATCTGCTTTCTTTTCAAGATTGGGCACCATAAACTCATTCCCCGCATTGGGATAAATGGCATTGATGCTTTTCTTTTAATTAAAAAGCCTTTCTTCCTACTAGTTTTTAGAACCAAAGTTTGTTTCTCAATTAGGACAAAGATGGATCCACATAATAATCTCCTTTCTTGTCATGATTAGGCACCATAAACTTATTCTACTCATTGGGATAAATAACATTGTTGCACTGCTTTCATTAGAAAAGCTTTTTTTTCCAGATTTTTTTTTAGAATTAAGGTTTGATTCTTAATTAGGGCAAACATGGATTCATATAGTAATCTCTTTTATTTTCATGATTAGGCACCGTAAGCTCATTCTCCTCATTGGGATAAACGACATAGATGCTTTGGTTTCATAAGAAAAGCTTCTCTTTCCACCAATCTTCAAAGTTAAACTTTATTTGCCAATTGGGATAAACACTAACTCGAAAAGTAACCTCTTTTCTTTTCATGATTGGGCACCATAAACTCATTTTCTTTAATGGGATAATTGACATTGATGCTTTGGTTTCATAAGAAAAGCTTCTAATTCCATTTTTTTTTAGAGTTAAAGTTCATTTGTCAATTGAGGCAAACATAGATTCACATGGTAGTTTCCTTTTTTTTCATGATTAGGCACCATAAACTCATTCCCCTAATTAAGATAAATGACATTGATGCTTTGGTTTCATAAGAAAATCTTATCTTTCCGTTAGCTTTTAGAGTTATATTTCATTTGTCAATTAGGACAAACATGGATTCACATAATAATCTCCTTTCTTATCATGATTAGGCACCATAAACTCATTCCTTATATTGGGATAAATGTCATTTATGCTTTGCTTTCATTTAAAAATCTTTTTTTCCCATCATTTTTTAGAATCAAAGTTCATCCATCAATTAGGACAAAGATGGATTCGCATAATAATCTTCTTCCTTTCCATGACTGGGCACCATGAACTCATTCTACTCATTAGGACAAATAATGATGTTGCTTTTGTTTCATAAGAAAATCATCTCTTTCCACCATTTTTCATAATTAAGGTTTGATTCTCAATTGAGATAAACATGGATTCACATAGTAATCTCCCTTCATTTCATGATTAGGCACCGAGAACTTATTCTCCTCATTAGGATAAACGACACTGATGCTTTGGTTTCATAAGAAAGCTTCTCTTTCCATCATATTTTGGAGATAAATTTCATTTGTCAATTAGGACAAACACGAATTCATATAATAATCTCTTTTCTTTCCATGATTGAGTGCCATAAGCTCATTCACCATGTTAGGATAAATGACATTGATATTTGGCTTCATTTAAAAAGCTTTTACTCCCACCATTTGTTAGAGTCAAATTTCGTTCGTCAATCAGGATAAAGATAGATTCACATAATAATGTCCTTTCTTTTTATGATTGGGCTCCGTAAACTTGTTTTGCTTATTGGGATAAATGACATAGTTATTTTGGTTTCATAAGAAAAGCTTTTCTTTCTACCATTTTTTAGAAATAAAGTTGTTTCTCAATCGGGACAAACAGGGATTCATATAGTAATCTCCTTTCATTTCATGATTGGGCTCTATAAACTCATTCTCCTTATTGGGATAAATGATATTAATGCCTTTGTTTCATGGGAAAAGCTTCTTTTTCTATCATTTTCTAGTGTTAAAGTTCATTTGTCAATTGGCACAAACCTGGATTCACATAATAATATCCTTTCTCTTTATGATTAGGCACCATAAACTTATTCTACTCATTGGGATAAATGACATTGATGCTTTGGTTTTATAAGAAAAGTTTTTTTTCTATCATTTTTTAGAGTTAAAGTTTATTTGTCAATTGGGGCAAACAAGGATTCACTTACATGAATGGGCACCATAAACACATTCCTTGCTTTGGGATAAATGACATTGATGCTTTGGTTTCTTTTAAAAAGCTTTTGTTCCCATCACTTTTTTTTTAAATCAAAGTTCCTCTGTTAATTAGGACAATGACGGATTCATAAAATAATCTCCTTTTTTTCATGAGGGCACCAAAAACTCATTTTAGTCATTAGGATAAATGACATTGACACTTTTGTTTCGTAAGAAAAGCTTCTCTTTCTATCATTTTTTTAGAGTCAAAATTCATTTGTCAAATAGGAGAAACATAGATTCATGTACTAATCTCTTTTCTTTTCATGATTAGGCACTATAAACTCATTCTTCTCACTAGGATAAATGACATCAATGCTTTGGTTTCATAAGAAAAGCTTCTTTTTCCATCAATTTTTAGAGTTCAATTTCATATGCCAATTGGGATAAACACAGATTCACATAATAATCTCTTTTTTTTTTTATGATTGCGGATCATAAACTCATTCCCCGCATTAGGATAAATCGCATTGTTTCCTTTATTCCATAAGAAAAGCTTCCTCTTCCACCATTTTTTAGAATTATAGTTCAATTCTTAATTGGGACAAACATGGATTCATATAGTAATCTCCCTTTATTTCATGATTTGGCATTTTAAACTCATTCTCCTTATTGAGATAAATGACATCGATGCTTTGGTTTCATAAAAAAAGCTTCTCTTTCCATGATTTTTTAGAGTTAAAGTTTATTTATTAATGGTGACAAACACGTATTCGCATAGTAAACTCTTTTATTTTCATGATTAGGCACCATAAACTCATTCTCCTCACTAGGATAAACAACATTGATGCTTTGGTTTTATGAGAAAAGCTTCTCTTTCCATTATTTCTTAGAATTATGGTTTGGCACTTAAATGGGACAAACACAGATTCACATAGTAATCTCCTTTCATTTCATGATTAGGCACCGTAAACTTATTTTTCTTATTGGGATAAATGACAATCATGCTTTGGTTTTAAAAGAAAAGCTTCTTTTTTCACCATTTTTTAGAGTTAAAGTTTATTTGTCAGCTAGGACAAACACAAATTCACATAGTAGTCTCCTTTATTTTATGATTAGGCACCATAAGCTCACTCCCCTTATTGGGATAAATGATATTCATGCTTCGGTTTCATAAAAAAATGCTTCTCTTTCCATCATTTTTTAGTGTTAAAGTTCTTCTATCAATTGGGAGAAACACAGAGTCACATAGTAATCTCCTTTCTTTTCATTATTAGGCACCGTAAATCATTCTTCTTATTTGGATAAATGACATTAATGCTTTGGTTTCATAAAAAAAGCTTCTCTTTCCATCCATTGTTTAGAGTTAAAGTTTATTTTCAATTAGGGCAAACACAGATTCATATAGTAATCTTCTTTCTTTTCATGATTGGGCACTGTAAACTTATTATTCTTGTTGTGCTAAAGGACATTCATGCCTTGGTTTCATAAGAAATGCTTCTCTTTTAATCATTTTTTAGAGTTAAAGTTCATTTGTCAATTGGGACAAACATGGATTCACATAGTGATCTCCTTTCTCTTCAGGATAGGGCAACATAAACTCATTCTCCACATTAGGATAAATGACATTGATGAATTGGTTTTGTAGGAAAAGCTTCTCTTTCCATGATTTTTTAGAGTTAAATTGTATTTGTCAATTGGGACAAACATATATTGACATAAAAATTACCTTTCTTTTCATGATTGGACACCATGAATTCATTCCCATCATTGGGATAAATGACATTGATGCTTTGCCTTCATTTAAAAAGCTTTTCTTCCCACTATTTTTTCGAATCAAAGTTCGCTGTCAATTAGGTTGAAGACAGATTCACATAATAATCTTTTTTTTTCATGATTGGGCACCATAAACTTATTCTACTCATTAGGATAAATAACATTATTACTTTTGTTTCATAAGAAAAGCTTTACTTTCCACCATTTTTCAGAGTTAAGGTTCAATTCTCGATTGAGACAAACATGTATTCACATAGTAATCTCAATTTATTTCATGATTGGGCACCATAAACTCATTCTCCTCATTAGGATAATTGGCATTGATACTTTGGTTTCATAAGAAAAGTTTTTCCTTCCATTAGTTTTTAGAGTTAAGTTTCACTTGTCAACTAGGAAAAACACGGATTCACATAATAATCTCTTTTCTTTTCATGATTGGCACCACAAACGCATTCCCTCCATTGGGATGAATGACATTGATGCTTTGCTTTCATTTAAAATGATTTTCTTCCCACCATTTTTTAGAATCAAAGTTTATCTCTCAATTAGGGTAAAAATAGATTCAAATAACAATGTCCTTTCATTCTATGATTGGGCACCATAAACTCATTATACTCATTGGGATAAATAGTGTTGCTGCTTTTGTTTCATATCAAAAGCATCTCTTTCCACCATTTTTCAGAATTAAGGTTCAATTCTCAATTCGGACAAACATAGATTCAATAGTAATCTCCTTTCATTTCACGATTGTGCACTGTGAACTTATTCTCTTCATTAGGATAAATGACATTAATGCTTTGGTTTCATAAGAAAAGCTTCTCTTTCCATCATTTTTTAGAGTTAAAGTTTACTTACAATTAGGACAAACACATATTCACGGAGTAATCTTTTTTCTTTTCATGATTAGGCACCATAAACCCATTCTCCTCACTAGGATGAACGACATTGATGCTTTGGCTTCACAAGAAAATCTACTCTTTCCATCATTTATTAGAGATAAATTTCACTTGTCAATTGGACAAACATGGATTCATATAATAATCTCCTTTCTTTTAATGATTAAGCACCATAAACTGATTCCCCATATTGGGATAATTGTCATTAATGGTTTGGCTTTATTTAAAAAGCTTTTCCTCCCACCATTTTTTGGAATCAAATTTCATCCGTCAATTAGGACAATGACGGATTCACATAATAATCTCATTTCTTTTCATGATTGGCCTCCATAAACTTGTTCTACTCATTAGGATAAATGACGTTGTTGTTTTGGTTTCATAGGAAAAGCTTCTCTTTTCACCATTTTTTAGAATTAAAGTTTGTTTCTCAACTGGGACTAACACGGATTCACATAGTAATCTTCTTTCATTGCATGATTGGGCACTATAAACTCATTCTCCTCATTGGGATAAATGACATTGATGCTTTGGTTTCATGAGAAAAGCTTCTCTTTCTATCATTTTTTAGTGTTAAGGTTTATTTGTCAATTGGCACAAACCTGGATTCACATAATAATAACTTTTCTCTTTATGATTAGGCACCATAAACACATTCTACTCATTGGCATAAATGACATTGATGCTTTGGTTTTATAAGAAAAGCTTCTTTTTCCATCATTTTTTAGAGTTAAAGTTCATTTGTCAATTGGGACAAACACAGATTCACATAATAATATACTTTTTTTTTCATGATTGGGCACCATAAACTTATTCTCTGCCTTGGGATAAATGATATTAATGCTTCGGTTTCTTTTAAAAAGCTTTCGCTCCCTCCATTTTTTTAAAATCAAAGTTCGTCTATGAATCAGGACAATGACGGATTCACATAATAATCTCCTATCTTTTCATGATTGGGCACCATAAACTCATTTTACTCATTGGGATACATGACATTGATGCTTTGGTTTCATAAGAAAATCTTATCTTTCCATCATTTTTTAGAGTCAAAATTCATTTATCAAATGGGACAAACACGGATTCATGTAGTAATCTTTTTTCTTTTCATGATTAAACACCATAAACTTATTCTCTTCATTAGGATAAATGACATTAATTCTTTGGTTTCAAAGGAAAAGCTTTTTTTTTCCATCATTTTTTTATAGTTAAATTTCATTTGCCAATTGAGATAAACATGGATTCACATAATAATCTACTTTCTTTTCATGATTGGGGACCATAAACTTATTCCCTGTATTGAGATAAATGGTTTTGTTTCTTTGGTTACATAAGAAAGCTTCTCTTTCCACCAATTTTTAGAATTAAAGTTTCTTTCTCAATTGGGACAAATATGGATTCACATAGTAATCTCATTTTATTTCATGATTAGGCAGTATAAACTCATTTTCTTCATTGGGATAAATGACATTGATGCTTTGGTTTCAAGAGAAATGCTTTTCTTTTTTATCAGTTTTTAGTATCAAAGTTTATTTGTCAATTGGGATAAACCTAGATTCACATAATAATATCCTTTTTCTTTATGATTTAGTACTATAAACTCATTCTACTCATTAGCATAAATGACATTGATGCTTTGGTTTCACTGAAAAATCTTCTTTTTCCATCATTTTGTAGAGTTAAAATTCATTTGTCAATTAGGGCAAACATGGATTCACATAATAATCTAATTTTTTTCCATGATTGGGCACCATAAGCTCATTCCCTGCTTTGGGATAAATGACATTAATGCTTTGGTTTTTTTTAAAAAGCTTTTGTTCCCACCATTTTTTTAAATAAAAGTTCATCTGTTAATTTGGATAATGATGGACTGACATAATAATCTCCTTTCTTTTAATGATTAGGCACCATAAAGTCGTTTTACTCATTAAGCTAAATGGCATGATGCTTTGATTTCATAAGAAAAACTTCTCCTTCCATCATTTTTTAGAGTCAAAGTTCATTTTTCAAATAGGACAAACATAAATTCACGTAGTAATCTCTTTTATTTTCATGATTAGACACCATAAACTCATTCTCCTTACTAGGATAAATGACATTAACGCTTTGGTTTCATAAGCAAAGTGTCTCTTTCCATCATTTTTTAGAGTTAAATTTTATTTGCCATTTGCGATAAACATAGATTCACATAATAATCTCCTTTCCTTTCATGATTAAGGACCATAAACTCATTCCCTAAATTAGGAAAAATGGCATTATTTCTTTGATTACATAAGAAATGCTTCTTTTTCCACCATTTTCAGAATTATGGTTCGATTCTCAATTGGGAAAAAAATAGACTTACATAGTAATCTCCTTGTGTCTCATAAGTTGGTATTTTAAACTCATTCTCCTTATTGGGATAAATGACATTAATGCTTTGGTTTCAAAAGAAAAGTTTCTTTTTCTATCATTTTTTAAAGTTAAAGTTCATTTGCCAATTGAGACAAACACAGATTCACATAGTAATCTCCTTTCTTTTCATGATTAGGCTCCATAAACTCATTCTCTTCACTAGGACAAAAGACATTGATGCTTTGGTTTCAAAAGAAAAGTTTTTTTTTCCTCTATTTTTCAGAATTATGGTTCGATTCTTAAATGGGACAAACACAGATTCACATAGTAATCTCTTTTCATTTCATGATTAGGCACCATAGACTCATTCTCTTTAGTGGGATAAATGACATTGATGCTCTGGTATAAAAAAAAAGCTTCTTTTTCCATCATTTTTTAGGCTTATAGTTTATTTGCCAACAGGGACAAACAGGGATTGACAAAGTAATCTCTTTTTTTTTCATGATTGAGAACCATAAACGCATTCTCCTCATTAGCATAAATGACATTCATGCTTTGGTTTCATAAGAAATGCTTCCCTTTCCATCATTTTTTAGTGTTAAGGTTTATTTGTCAATTGGGACAAACACAGATTCACATAGTAATCTCATTTCTTTTCATGATTGGGCATCATAAACTCATTCTTCTCATTTAGATAAATGACATTGATGCTTTGGTTTCATAAAAAAAGCTTCTCTCTTCATTATTTTTTAGAGTTAAAGTTTATTTTTCAATTGAGACAAACACAGATTTATATAGTAATCCCTCTTCTTTCCATGATTGGGCACCATAAAGTCATTCTCCTTATTGGGATAAAGCACATTCATACCTTCGTTTCATAAGAAAAGCTTCTTTTTCAATGATTTTTTAGTGTTAAAGTTCATTTGTCAATTGGGATAAACATGGATTCACATAGTAATCTCCTTTACTCTTTATGATTGGGCACCATAAACTCATTCTCTTCATTAGAATAAATGGCATTGATGCTTTGGTTTCATAGGAAAGCTTTTCTTTCCATTTTTTTAGAGCTAAATTTCTTTTGTCAATTGGAACAAATATGAATTCATATACAAATCTCTTTTTTTCTTCATGATTAGGCACCATAAACTCATTCAACTCATTGGGATAAATAACATTGTTAATTTAGGTTCATACGAAAAGGTTCGATTCTTAGTTGGGACAAACACGGATTCACATAGCAGTCTTTTTTTTCATGATTGGGCACCGTAAACTCATTCTGCTTATTGGGATAAATGATATTGATGCTTTGGTTGCATAAGAAAAGCTTCTCTTTCTGTCATTTTTTAGAGTTAATATTTATTTTTCAATTAGAACAAAAAAGGATTCATATAGTAATCTCCTTTCTTTTCATGATTGGGCACAAAAAACTTATTCTCCTTATTCAGATAAATGACATTAATGTTTTGGTTTCATAAGAAAAGCTTCTCTTTTCATCATTTTTTAGAGTTAAAGTTCTTTTGTTAATTAGGACAAACATAGATTCACATAGTAATTTCTTTCCTTTTGATGATTGGGCTATTAGGCACTATAAACTCATTCTCCTCATTAGGATAAATGACATTGATGCTTTGGTTTCATAAGAAAAGCTTCTATTTCCATCATTTTTTAAAGTTAAAGTTCATTTGTTAGTTGCGACAAACACAGATTCATATAGTAATCTCCATTCATTTCATGATTGGGCATCATAAACTCATTCTCCCTAGTAAGATGAATGACATTGATGCTTTGGTTTCATACAAAAAGCCTCTATTTCCATCATTTTTTAGAGTTATATTTTATTTGTTAATTAGGATAAACATGGATTCATATAGTAATCTTTTTTTTATTCATGATTAGGCGCCATTAACTTATTCCCAATATTGGGATAAATGACATTATTGCTTTTATCTCATTTAAAGAAGCTTTTTTTCCCATCATTTTTTAGAATCAACGATCATCTGTCAATTTGGACAAAAATGGATTCACATAATAGTCCCACTTCTTTTCATGATTGGACACCATAAACTTGTTCTATTCACTGGGATAAATAACATTGTTACTTTGGCTTCATAAGAAAAGCTTCTCTTTCCACCATTTTTCAAAATTTAGGTTCGATTCTTATTTTGGCCAAACATGGATTCATATAGTAATCCCTTTTCTTTTCATGATTAGGCATCGTAAAATCATTATTCTTAATGGGATAAATGACATTGATACTTTGGTTTCATAAGAAAAGCTTCTCTGTCTATCATTTTATAGAGTTAAAGTTTATTTAGCAATTGGGATAAACACAGATTCACATAGTAATCTCCTTCTTTTCATGATAGGGCACCATAAACTTAATCTCCTCATTAGGATAAATGACATTAATGCTTTGGTTTCATTAGAAAAAGCTTCTCTTTCTAGCATTTTTCAAAGTTAAAGTTCATTTGTCAACTGGGACAAACATGGATTCACGTAGTAATCTCATTTCTTTTAATGATTGGGCACTATAAACTCATTCACCTCATTAGGATAAATGGCATTGATGCTTTGGTTTCACATGAGATGCTTCTCTTTCCATCATTTTTTAAAGTTGAATTTCATTGTCAATTGGGACAACATGGATTCACATAACAAACTCCTTTCTTTTCATGAATGGGCACCATTCATTCCCCGCATTGGGATAAATGACATTGATGCTTTGTTTTCATTTAAAAAGCTTTTCTTCCTACCACTTTTTAGAATCAAAGTTCATCTGCTAATTAGGACAAAGATGGATCCACATAACAGTCTTATTTTTTTTTATGATTAGGCATTATAAACTCATCCTACTAATTAGGATAAATAACATTGTTGCTTTGGGTTTGTAAGAAAAACTTCTCTTTCCACCATTATTCAGAAGGTTCGATTCTCTATTGGGGTAAATATGGATTCACATAGTAATCTCTTTTCTTTTCAAGATTGGGCACCATAAACTCCTTTTCCTTATTGGGATAAATGACATTGATGTTTTGGTTTCATAAGAAAAGCTTCTCTTTTCACTATTTTTTAGAGTTAAAGTTTATTTATTAATTAGGATAAATAAAGATTCACATTATAATCTCCTTTCTTTTCATGATTAGGCACCATAAACTCATTCTCCTTATTAGGATAAATGACATTGATTGTTTGGTTTCAAAAGAAAAGCTTATCTTTCCATCCTTTTTAAAGTTAAAGTTCTTTTGTCAATTGGGATAAACACAGATTCATATAGTAATCTCCTTTCTTTTTATGATTGGGCACTATAAACTCATTCTCCCTAATAGGATAATTAACATTGATGCTTTGGTTTCATAAGAAAAGCCTTTCTTTCCATTATTTTTTAGAGTTAAATTTTATTTGTCAATTAGGATAAACACATATTCACATAGTAATCTTATTTCATCTCATGATTGGGCACAATAAACTCATTCTCTACATTAGGATAAATGACAGTGTTGCTTTGGTCTCATTTAAAAAGTATTTCTACCTACCTTTTTTGAATCAAAGTTCATCTACCAATTAGGACAAAGATAGATTCACCTAATAAACTATTTTTTTTCATAATTGGACACTATTAACTTGTTCTACTCATTGGGATAAATAACATTGCTGCTTTGGTTTTATAAGAAAAGCTAATTTTTCCATAATTTTTCAAAATTAAGGTTCGATTCCCAATTTGGATAAGCACGAATTCACATATTAATCTCTTTTCTTTTCATGATTGTGCACTGTAAACTCATTCTCCTCACTGGGATAAATGACATTGATGCTTTAGTTTCATAAAAAAAAAGCTTCTCTTTCCATCATTTTTTAGAGCTAAAGTTTATTTGTCAATTGGGACAAACACAATTTCACATAATAATCTTTTTTTTGTCATGATTGGGCACCATAAACTCATTCTTTTCATTAGGATAAACAACATTAATGCTTTGGTTTGATAAGAAAAGCTTCTCTTTCCAGCATTTTTTAGAGTTAAAGTTTATTTGTCAATTGGGACAAATATGGATTCACATAGTAATCTCCTTTCTTGTCATGATTGGGCACCATGAACTCGTTCACCTTATTAGGATAAATGACACTGATGCTTTGGTTTCATACGGGAAGATTCTCTTTCCATCATTTTTTAGAGTCAAATTTCATTTGTGAATTGGAATAAACACAAATTCACATAATAATCCAATTCCCTTTCATGATTGGGCATAATAAACTCTTTCCCCACATTGGGATAAATGACATTGATGCTTTACTTTCATTTAAAAAGTTTTTATTGCCACCATTTTTTGGAATCAAAGTTCATCTGTCAATTAGGACGAAGATAAATTCACATAATAGTATCCTTTCTTTTCATGATTGGGCACCATAAACCCTTTCCACTCATTCGGATAAATAACATTATTGCTTTAGTTTCATACAAAAAATTTCTCTTTCCACCATTTTTCAGAATTAAGGTTCGATTCTCAATTGGGGTAAATAGAGATTCACATAGTAATCTCCTTTTTTTTCATGATTGGGCACCGTAAACTCATTTTTCTTATTGCGTTAAATGACATTAATGCTTTGGTTTCATAAGAACAGCTTTTATTTCCATCATTTTTTAGAGTTAAAGTATATTTGTCAATTAGGACAAACACAAATTCACATAGTAATCTCCTTCCCTTTTGTGATTGGGCACCATAAATCATTCTTCTCATTAGGATAAATGACATTGATGCTTTGGTTTCATAGGAAAAGCTTTTTTTCCATCATTTTTTAGAGTTAAAGTTTATTTGTCAATTGGGTCAAACACGAATTTATATTTCAATTTCCTTTCCATTCATGATTGGGCACAACAAACTTATTCTCCGTATTAGGATAAATGACATTGATGCTTTGGTTTCATAAGAAAAGCTTTTTTTCCCATCAATTTAAAGAGTTAAATTTCTTTTGTCAATTGGGGCAAACATAGATTCATATAGTAATCTCCTTTCCCTCCATGATTAGGCACCGTAAATCATTCTGTTCATTGGGATAAGTGACATTGATGCTTTGGTTTCATAAAAAAAGCTTCTATTTCCATCATTTTTTAGAGTTAAAGTTTATTTTTCAATTAGAGCAAACATAGATTCATATAGTAATCTTCTTTCTTTCATGATTGGGCATCGTAAACTCATTCTCCTCATTGTGCTAAAGGGCATTTATGCCTTGGTTTCATAAGAAAAGCTTCTCTTTCCATCATTTTCTAGAGTTAAAGTTCATTTGTCAATTGGGACAAAGACAAATTCACATAGTAATCTCCTTTCTCTTTATGATTGGGCAACATAAACTTATTCCCTTCATTAGGATAAATGACATTTATGCATTGGTTTCATACGAGAAGATTCTCTTTCCATCATTTTTTAGAGTAAATTTCATTTGTGAATTGGGACAAACATAGATTCACATAATAATCCAATTCCCTTTCATGATTGGGCATAATAAACTCTTTCACCACATTGGGATAAATGACATTGATGCTTTGCTTTCATTTAAAAAGGTTTTGTTGCCACCATTTTTTACGATCAAAGTTTGTGTGACAATTAAGATAAAGATGGATTCACATAATAGTCTTTTTTCTTTTCATGATTAGGCACCATAAATCCATTCTACTCATTGGGATAAATAACATTATTGCTTTGGTTTCATACGAAAAATTTCTCTTTCCACCATTTTTCAAAATTAAGGTTCGATTCTTAATTGGAACATACATGGATTCATATAGTAATCTCCTTTCTTTTCATGATTAGGTGTCGTAAACACATTTTTCTTATTGTGGTAAATGACATTAATGCTTTGGTTTCATAAGAAAAATTATTATTTTCATCATTTTTAAGAGTTGAAGTTTATTTATCAATTAGGACAAAAACAAATTCCTATAGTAATCTACTTTCCTTTCATGATTGGGCGCCATAAATCATTCTTATCATTGGGATAAATGACATTGATGCTTTAGTTTCATAAGAAAAGCTTCTTTTTCTATCGTTTTTAGAGTTAAAGTTTATTGGTCAATTGAGTTAAACACGAATTCACATTGCAATATCCTTTCCATTCATGATTGGGCATAATAAACTAATTCTCCTCATTAGGATAAATGACTTTGATGCTTTGGTTTCATAAGAAAAGCTTCTTTTTCCAACATTTTTAATAGTTAAATTTCTTTTGTCAATTGGGACAAACACAGATTCACATAGTAATTCCTTTCTTTTCATGATTAGGCACCGTAAATCATTTTGCTTATTTGGATAAATGACATTGGTGCTTTGGTTTCATAAAAGAAGCTTCTCTTTCCATCATTTTTTAGAGTTAAAGTTTATTTTTCAATCACGGCAAACACAGATTCACATAGTAATCTCCTTTCTTTTCATGATTGGGCGCTGTAAACTCATTCTCCTTATTCATGCCTTGGTTTCATAAGAAAGGCTTCTTTTTCCATCATTGTTTAGAGTTAAAAGTTCATTTGTCAATGAAGACAGAAACGAATTCACATAGTAATCTTCTTTCACTTCATGATTGGGCAACATAAACTCATTCTCCTCATTAGGATAAATGACATTGATGCATTGGTTTCGTAAGAAAAGCTTTTCTTTTTATGATTTTTTAGAGTTAAATTTCATTTGTCAATTGGGACAATCACATATTCACATCAAAATTACCTTTTTTTCCTGGTTAGGCACCACAAAATCATTCCCCGCATTGGGATAAATGACATTGATGCTTTACCTTCATTTAAAAAGCTTTTCTTCCCACCACTTTTAAGAATCAAAGCTCATCTGTCAATTTGGTTAAAGGCAGATTCATATAATAATCTCTTTTTTTTCATGATTGGGTACCATAAACTCGTTCTACTCATTGGGATAAATAACATTGTTGCTTTTTTTATAAGAAAAACTTCACTTTCCACTATTTTTTAGAGTTAAGGTTCGATTCTTGATTGGGGCAAATGCGGATTCATGTAGTAATCTCATTTCATTTCATGATTGGGCACCATAAACTCATTCTCCTCATTAGGATAAATGACATTGATGTTTTGGTTTCATAAGAAAAGCTTTTCCTTCCATCATTTTTTAGAGTTGAAGTTTATTTGGCAATCGGGACAAACATGGATTCACATAGTAATCTTCTTTCTTTAATGATTGGGCACCATAAACTCATCTTCCTCATTGGGATAAATGACATTAATGCTTTGGTTTCATAAGAAAAGCTTCTCATTCCATCACTTTTTAGAGTTAAAGTCCATTTGTCAGTTGAGACAAACACAGATTCACATGGTAATCTCTTTTCTTTACATGATTGGGCATCATAAACTGATTTTCCTTATTAGGATAAATGACATTGATGCTTTTGTTTTATAAGAAAAGCTTCTCTTTCCATCATTTTTTAGAGTTAAATTCCATTTGTCAATTGGGACAAACATGGATTCACATAATATTCTCTTTTCTTTTCATGGTTAGGCACCATAAACTCATTCCCTGCATTGGAATGAAAGACATTGATCCTTTGCTTTCATTTAGAAATATTTTTTTCTTACCTTTTTTAAGAATCAAAGTTCATCTCTCAATTAGGGCAAAGATAGATTCAAATAATAATGTCCTTTTATTCTATCACTGGGCACCATAAACTCATTCTACTTATTGGGATAAATAGCATTGCTGCTTTTGTGTCAAATGGAAAGGATCTCTTTTCACCATTTTTTAGAATTAAGGTTCGATTCTCAATTGGGAGAAACATGGATTCATATAGTAATCTCTCTTTATTTCATGATTGTGCAGCGTGAACTTATTCTTCTCATTAGGATAAATGACATTAATGCTTTGGTTTCATAAGAAAATCTTCTCTTTCCATCATTTTTTAGAGTTAAAGTTTATTTATCAATTGGGACAAACACATATTCATATAGTAATCTCTTTTCTTTGAATAATTAGGCACCCTAAACTCATTTTCCTCACTGGGATAAACGACACTGATGCTTTGGGTTCACAAGAAAAGTTGATCTTTTCATCATTTTTTAGAGATAAATTTCATTTGTCAATTGGGACAAACATGGATTCACATAATAATCTCCTTTTTTTTAATGATTGAGTGCCATAAACTGATTCCCTATGTTAGGATAAAATGACATTGATGCTTTGGCTTCATTTAAGTCCTCCCACGATTTTTTGGAGTCAAATTTCATTCCTCAATTAGGACAAAGATGGATTCACAAAATAATCTCATTTTTTTAATGATTGGGCTCGATAAACTTGTTCTACTAATTAGGATAAATGACATTGTTGTTTTGGTTTCATAAGAAAAGCTTCTCTTTCCACCATTTTTTAGAATTAAAGTTTCTTTCTTAATTAGGACAAACACGGATTCACATAGTAATCTTCTTCATTGCATGATTGGGCACCATAAACTCATTCTCCTCATTGGGATAAATGACATTGATGCTTTGGTTTCATAAGAAAAGCCTCTCTTCCTATCACTTTTTAATGTTAAGGTTTATTTGTCAATTAGCACAAACCTAGATTCACATAATAATATCTTTTCTCTTTATGATTAGGCACTATAAACTTATTCTACTCATTGGCATAAATGACATTGATGTTTTGGTTTCATAAGAAAAGCTTCTTTTTCTATCATTTTTTAGAGTTAATGTTCATTTGTCAATTGGGGCAAACACATATTCACATAATTATCTACTTTTTTTTCATAATTAGGCACCATAAACTTATTCCCTGCTTTGGAATAAATGACATTGATGCTTTGGTTTCTTTTAAAAGGCTATTGTTCCCTCCATTTTTTTAAAATTAAAGTTCGATTGTGAATTAGGACAATGACGAATTCACATAATAATCTTCTATCTTTCCATGATTAGGCACCATAAACTTATTTTACTCATTGGGATACATAACATTGATGCTTTGGTTTCATAAGAAAAGCTTCTCCTTCCATCATTTTTTAGAGTCAAAATTCATTTGTCAAATAGGACAAACATGGATTCGTGTAGTAATCTCTTTTCTTTTCATGATTAGGCACCATAAGCTCATTCTCCTCACTAGGAAAAATGACATTAATGCTTTGGTTTCAAAAGACAAGCTTATCTTTCCATCAATTTTTAAAGTTAAATTTCATTTATGAATTGGGAGAAGCACGGATTCACATAATAATCTACTTTCTTTTCATGATTAGGAACCATAAACTTATTCCCCGTATTGAGAAAAATGGTATTGTTTCTTTAGTTACATAAGAAAAGCCTCTCTTTCCACCAGCTTTTAGAATTAAAGTTTCTTTTTCAATTAGGACAAACACGGATTCACATAGTAATCTCCTTTTATTTCATGATCAGGCACCATAAACTCATTCTCCTCTTTGGGATAAATGACATTGATGCTCTGGTTTCATGAGAAATGCTTTTCTTTTTTATCAATTTTTAGTGTTAAAGTTTATTTGTCAGTTAGGACAAACCTAGATTCACATAACAATATCCTTTCTCTTTATGATTTGGCACCATAAACTTATTCTACTGATTAGGATAAATGATATTGATGCCTTGGTTTCACAAGAAAATCTTCTTTTTCCATCATTTTTTAGAGTTATAGTACATTTATCAATTAGGGGAAACATGGATTCATATAATAATCCACTTTTTTTTTCATGATTGGGCACTATAAACTCATTCCTCGCTTTGGGATAAATTACATTGATGCTTTGGTTTCTTTTAAATTCCCACCATTTTTTTAAAATCAAAGTTCATCTGTCAATTAGGACAATGATGGATTCACATAATAATCTCTTTTCTTTTAATGATTGGGCACCATAAAGTCATTTTACTCATTGGGATAATGACATTGATGCTTTGGTTTCATAAGAAAAGCTTCTCTTTTCATCATATTTTAGGGTCAAAGTTCATTTGTTAAATAGGACAAACATGGATTCACATAGCAATCTTTTTTTCTCATGATTAGACATCATAAACTCATTCTCCTTACTAGGATAATTGACATTAACATTTTGGTTTCATAAGAAAAGCTTCCATTTCTATCATTTTTTTAGAGTTAAATTTCATTTGCCATTTGCGACAAACACGGATTCACATAATAATCTCCTTTCTTTTCATTATTGAGGACTATAAACGCATTCCCTAAATTAGGATAAATGGCATTATTTCTTTCGTTACATAAGAAAAGCTTCTTTTTTCACCATTTTCAGAATTATGGTTTGATTCTTAGTTAGGACAAAAACAAATTCACATAGTAATCTCCTTTTGTTTCATAATTAGGCATTTTAAACTTATTCTCCTCATTAGGTTAAATGACATTGATGCTTTGGTTTCAAAAGAAAAGCTTCTATTTCTATCATTTTTCAGAGTTAAAGTTCATTTACCAATTAGGACAAATACAAATTCATATAGTAATCTCTTTTCTTTTCATAATTAGGCTCCATAAACTCATTCTTCTCACTAGGACAAAAGACATTGATGTTTTGGTTTCATAAGAAAAGCTTCTCTTTCCCTTATTTTTTAGAATTATGGTTTGATTCTTGAATGGGACAAACACAGATTCACATAGTAATCTCCTTTAATTTCATGATTTGGCACCGTAAACTCACACTCGTCATTGGGATAAATGACATTGATGCTTTGGTATCAAAAGAAAAGCTTCTCTTTCCATCATTTTTTAGACTTATAGTTTATTTACCAACAAGGACAAACACAGATTCACATAGTAATCTTTTTTTCTTCATGATTAGGAACCATAAACTCATTCTCCTAATTAGGATAAATGACATTCATGCTTTGGTTTTACAATAAATGCTTCTCTTTCCCTCATTTTTTAGTGTTAAAGCTCATTTGTCAATTGGGACAAACACGGATTCACATACTAACCTCATTTCTTTTCATAATTAGGCATCGTAAACTCATTCTTCTCATTTGGATAAATGACATTGATGTCTTGCTTTTGTAAGAAAAACTTCTCTTTCCATAATTTTTTAGAGTTAAAGTTTAATTTTTAATTGGGACAAACACAAATTCATATAGTAATCCCCTTTCTTTTCATGATTGGGTACAATATTCTCCTTATTGGGATAATGCATATTCATGCCCTGGTTTCATAAGAAAAGCTTCCCTTTCCATCATTTTTTAGGTTTAAAGTTCATTTGTCAATTGGGATAAACATGAGTTCACATAGTAATCTCTTTTCACTTTATGATTAGGCACCATAAACTCATTCTCTTCATTAGGATAAATGGCATTAATGCTTTGGTTTCATAGGAAAAGCTTCTCTTTCCATCTTTTTTTAGAGCTAAATTTCATTTGTTAATTGGAACAAATATGGATTCACATAAAAATCTCTTTTTTCTTCATAATTGGGCATCATATACTCATTCTACTCATTGGGATAAATAACATTGTTAATTTGGGTTCGTAAGAAAATCTTCCTTTCCCACCATTTTTTAGAATTAAGGTTTGATTCTCAGTTGGGACAAACATGGATTCACATAGCAATCTTCATTCTTTTCATGATTGGACACCGTAAACTCATTTTGCTCATTGGGATAAATGACATTGATGCTTTGGTTGCATAAGAAAAGCTTCTCTTTCCATCATTTTTTAGAGTTAATGTTTATTTTCAAATTAGAACAAATACAGATTCACATAGTAATCTCTTTTTTTTTCATGATTGGGCACCAAAAACTCATTCTTCTTATTATGATAAATGACATTGATGCTTTGGTTTCATAAGAAAAGCTTTTTTTCCATAATTTTTTAGGGTTTAAGTTCTTTTGTAAATTAGGACAAACACAGATTCATATAGTAATCTCCTTCTTTTTCATGATTGGTCACTATAAACTCATTCTCCTTATTAGGATAAATGACATTGATGCTTCGGTTTCATAAGAAAAGCTTTTATTTCCATCATTTTTTAGAGTTAGAATTCTTTTATTAGTTGGGACAAACGTAGATTCACATAGTAATTTCCTTTTTTTTCATGATTAGGCACTATAAACTCATTCTCCCTGAAAGGATAAATGACATTGATGCTTTGGTTCCATACAAAAAGCCTCTATTTCCATCATTCTCTTCATTAGGATAAATGACATTATTGCTTTTTTCTCATTTAAAAAGCTTTTCTTTCTGCCATGTTTTAGAATCAACGATTGTTTGTGAATTTGGACAAAGATGGATTCATATGATAATCTCATTTCTTTTCATGATTGGACATCATAAACTCGCTCTATTCATTGGGATAAATAATTATTGCTTTGGCTTCATAAGAAAAGCTTTTTTTTTTCACCATTTTTCAAAATTAAGGTTTGATTCCTATTTTGGACAAACACAGATTCACATAGTAATTTCTTTTCTTTTCAAGATTGGGCACCGTAAACGCATTTTCCTTAATGGAATAAATGACATTGATGCTTTCGTTTCATAAGAAAAGCTTCTCTTTCTATCATTTTATAGAGTCAAAGTTTATTTGGCAATTAGGACAAACACAGATTCATATAGTAATCTTCTTTTTTTCATGATTAGGCACCATAAACTCAATCTCCTTATTGGGATAAATGACATTAATGCTTTGGTTTCATAAGAAAAAGCTTTTCTTTTCAGCATTTTTTAGAGTTAAAGTTCATTTGTCAATTAGGAAAAACACAGATTCATGTACTAATCTCATTTCTTTTAATGATTGGGCACCATAAACTCATTCACCTCATTAGGATAAATGGCATTGATGCTTTGGCTTCATATGAGATGCTTCTCCTTCCATCATTTTTTAGAGTTAAATTTCATTTGTCAATTGGGACAAACATTGATTCACATAAGAAACTCCTTTGTTTTGATGATTGGGCACTATAAACTCATTCCCTGCATTAGGATAAATGACATTGATGCTTTCTTTTCATTTAAAAAGCTTTTCTTCCCACCATTTTTTAGAATTAAAGTTTTTCTGTCAATTAGGACAAAGATAGATTCACATAATAGTCTCATTTCTTTTCATGATTGGGCACCATAAACTCATTTTGCTAATTAGGATAAATAACATTGTTGCTTTGGGTTCGTAAGAAAAGCTTCTCTTTCCACCATTAATCTGAATTAAAGTTTGATTCTCTATTATGACAAACACGGATTCATATAGTAATCTCCCTTCTTTTCAAGATTTGGCACCATAAACTTATTCTTCTTATTTGGATAAATGACATTGAAGCTTTGGTTTCATAAGAAAAGTTTCTCTTTCCACCATTTTTTATAGTTAAAGTTTATTTGTCAATTAGGACAAAGACAGATTCACATAATAGTCTCATTTCTTTTCATGATTGGGCACCATAAACTCGTTCTGCTAATTAGGATAAATAACATCGTTGCTTTGGGTTCGTAAGAAAAGCTTTTCTTTCCACCATTATTCTGAATTAAAATTTGATTCTCTATTACGACAAACACGGATTCACATAGTAATCTCCTTTCTTTTCAAGATTCGGCACCATAAACTTATTCTTCTCATTGGGATAAATGGCATTGAAGCTTTGGTTTCATAAGAAAAGTTTCTCTTTCCACCATTTTTTATAGTTAAAGTTCATTTGTCAATTAGGACAAACACAGATTCACATTGTAATCTCCTTTCTTTTCATGATTAGGCACATTAACTCATTCTCTTCATTAGGATAAATGACATTAATGCTTTGGTTTCATAAGAAAAGCTTATCTTTCCATCACTTTTAGAGTTAAAGTTCCTTTTTCCATTGCGATAAACACGGATTCACATGGTAATCTCCTTTTTTTTCAAGATTGGGCACCATAAACTCATTCTCCTCATTAGGATAAATGACATTGATGCTTTGGTTTCATAAGAAAAGCTTCTTTTTCCAACATTTTTTAGAGTTAAAATTTATTTGTCAATTAGGACAAACACAGATTCATATTGAATCTTCTTTCTTTTCATGATTAGGCACATTAACTCATTCTCTTCATTAGGATAAACAACATTAATGCTTTGGTTTCATAAGAAAAGCTTATCTTTCCATCATTTTTAGAGTTAAAGTTTTTTTTCCATTGCAACCAACATGGATTCACATAATAATCTCCTTTCTTTTCAAGATTGGGCACCATAAACTCATTCTCCTCATTGGGATAAATGACATCAATGCTTTGGTTTCATAAGAAAAGTTTCTCTTTTTAACATTTTTTAGAGTTAAAGTTTATTTGTCAATTAGGACAAACACAGATTCACATTGTAATCTCCTTCCTTTTCATGATTACGCACATTAACTCATTGTCCTCATTAGGGTAAATGACATTGATGCTTTGGTTTCATAAGAAAAGCTTATCTTTCCATCATTTTTAGAGTTAAACTTCTTTTTTCAATTGAGATAGACACAGATTCATATAGTAATCTCTTTTCTTTTCAGATTAGGCACCCTAAACTCATTCTTCTTAACAGGATAAATGACATTGGTCTTTGGTTTCATATGAGAAGATTGTCTTTCCATTATTTTTTAGAGTCAAATTTCATTTATGAATTAGATCAAACACGGATTCACATAATAATCCAATTCCCTTTCATGATTGGGCATAATAAACTCTTACCATATTGGGATAATTGACATCGATGCTTTGCTTTCATTTAAAAAGGTTTTATTCCCACTATTTTTTAGAATCAAAGTTCGTCTGTCAATTAGAACAAAGACGGATTCACATAATAGTCTCATTTCTTTTCATGATTGGGCACCATAGTCCTGTTTTATTCATTGTGATAAATAACATTATTGCTTTGGTTTCGTACAAAAAATTTCTCTTTCCAACATTTTTCAAAATTATGGTTTCATTCTCAAGTGGGACAAATATGGATTCATATGGTAATCTCTTTTCTTTCCATGATTAGGCACCATAAACTCATTTTTCTCATTGTGATAAATGACATTGATGCGTTGGTTTCATAAGAAAAGCTTTTTTTTTTGTCATTTTTTAATGTTAAAGTTTATTTGTCAACTAGGATAAACATAAATTCATATAGTAGTCTTCTTTCCTTTCATGATTGGGTATCATAAATTATTCTCCTCATTAGGATAAATGACAATGATGCTTTGGTTTCACAAGAAAAGCTTCTTTTTTCATCTTTTTTTAGGGTTAGAGTTTATTTGTCAATTGGTTCAAACACGAATTCACATTGCAATATCCTTTCCATTCATGATTGGGCACAATAAACTCTGTCTCCCTATTAGGATAAATGACATTGATGCTTTGGTTTCATAAGAAAAGCTTCTTTTTCCATCATTTTTAAAAGTTAAATTTTTTTTGTCAATTAGGACGGTCATGAATTCATATAACAATCTCCTTTCTTTTCATGATAGGGCACCATAAACTTATTCCTTGTATTAGGATAAATGAGATTGATGCTTTGGATTCATTTGAAAAGCTTTCTTCCTACTATTTTTAGAATCAAAATTCGTCTATCAGTTAGGAAAAAGATGGATTCACATAGCAATCTCCTTTCGTTCCATAATAAGGTACCATAAACTCATTCTACCTATTGGGATAAATGACATTGTTGCTTTGATTTCATAAGAAAAGCTTCTATTTCCATCATTTTTTAGAATTAAAGTTCATTTGTCAATTAGGATAAATACAGATTCATATAATAATCTCCTTTCTTTTCATGATTAAGCATCATAAACTCATTCCCCGTATTGGGATAAATGACATTGATGCTTTGGTTTCTTTTCACCATTTTTTAGAGTTAAAGTTCATCTATCAATTAGGACAAAGATGGATTTGCATAATAATCTGCTTTGTTTTCATGATGGGCACCATAAACTCATTCTATTCATTGGGATAAATGACACTGTAGCTTTGGTTTCATAAGAAAAGCTTCTTTTTCCCCTATTTTTTTAGAATTAAAGGTTGTTTATCAACTGGGACAAATACAGATTCACAAAGTAATCTCTTTTTTTTTTATGCTTGGGCATCATAAACCCATTCCTTGTATTGGGATAAATGGCATTGTTGCTTTGGTTTTATTTAAAAGCTTTTTTCTCATCATTTTTTAGAGTTAAAACTCGTCTGTTAATTAGGACAAAGACGGATTCACATAATAATCTCCTTTCTTTTCATGATTGGGCAACATAAACTCGTTCTACTCATTGGCATAAATGATATTATTGTTTTAGTTTCATAGGAAAAGCTTCTATTTCCACTATTTTTTAGAATTAATGTTCATTTTCTCAATTGAGACTAACATGGATTCACATAATAACCTCTTCTTTTCTCATGGTTGGGCACCATAAACTTATTCCCCATATTGGGATAAATGACATTGATGCTTTGGTCTCATTTAAAAAGCTTTTCTTCCTTCTATTTTTTAGAGTCAAAATTCATTTGTCAATTAGGACAAAGACAGATTCACATTATAATCTCCTTGTTTTTCATCATTCGGCTCCATAAACTCGTTCTACTCGTTGGGATAAATTATGTTATTGCTTTGGTTTAATAAGAAAAGCTTTTCTTTCCACCACTTTTTAGAATTAAAGTTCGTTTCTCAATTTGGACAAACACAGATTCACGTAGTAATATCTTTTCTTTTTATGATTGGGTGCCATTAACTTGTCCTACTCATTGGGATAAATAACATTGTTGCTTTCGTTTCATAAGAAAAGTTCTCTTTCCACCATTTTTTAGAATTAAAGTTCATTACCCAATTAGGACAAACATAGATTCACGTAGTAATCTCCTTTGTTTCCATAATTGGGCATCGTAAGCCTATTCTCTTCATTGGGATAAATGACATTTGATGCTTTGGTTTCATAAGAAAAGCTTTTCTTTCCATCATTTTTAGAGTTAAATTTTATTTGTCAATTGGGTTAACATGAACTCAAATAGTATCTCTTTTCTTTTCATGATTAGGCACAATATACTCATTCTCCTCACTAGGATAAATGACATTGATGTTTTGGTTTCATAAGAAAAGCTTCTCTTTCCATCATTTTTTAAGAGTTAAATTTCTATTGTCAATTGAGACAACATGGATTCACATAGTAATCCCTTTCTTTTCATGATTAGGCACCATAAACACATTCCCCGCTTTGGGATAATTGACACTGATGATTTGGTTTCATTTAAAATGCTATTCTTCCCACCATTTTTTGGAATCAAAATTTGTTCGTCAATTGCAACAAAGATGGATTCACATAATAATCTCCCTTCATTTCATGATTGGGCACCATAAACTCGTTCTATTTATTGGGATAAATGACATTCTGTTTTGGTTTCATAAGAAAAGCTTATCTTTCCATCATTTTTTTGAATTAAAGTTCATTTGTCAACTAGAATAAACACGGATTCACATAGTAATCTCCTTCTTTTCCATGATTGGGCACCATAAACCCATTCCCATATTAGGATAAATGACATTGTTGCTTTGATTTCATTTAAAAGCTTTTTTTTCTACTATTTTTTAGAGTTAAAGTTCATCTGTTAATTAAGGCAAAGACAGATTCACATAATAAGCTCTTTTTTTTCATGATTGGCACCATAAACTCATTATACTCATTGGGATAAATGACATTGTTGTTTCGATTTGATAGGAAAAGCTTCTCCTTCCACTAATTTTTAGAATTAAAACATGGATTCACCTAATAATACCCATTTTTCTCATGATTGGGCACCATAAACTCATTTCCCGCATTGGGGTAAATGACATTGATGTTTTCATTTCATTCAAAAAGCTTTTCTTCCCACCATTTTTTTGAATCAAACTTCAACTGTTATTTAGGAAAAAGATAAATTCACATTATAATCTCCTCCCTTTTCATGATTGGGCACTATAAACTCGTTCTACTCATTGGGGTAAATGATATTATTGCTTTGGTTTCATAATAAAAGCTTCTCTTTCCAGCATTTTCTAAAATTAAAGTTTGTTTCTCAATTAGGACAAACATGTATTCACATAACAATCTCTTTTTTTCTTCATGACTAGGCACCATAAACTCATTCTCTTTATTGGGATAAATGACATTGAAGCCTTGGTTTCATAAGAAAAGCATATCTTTCCATCATTTTTTAGAGTTCAAGTTCATTTGTCAATTACAAACACAAATTCACATAGTAATCTCTTTTATTTTCATGATTGGGCACTATTAACTCATTTTCCATATTACAAAAAATAACATTAATGCTTTGGTTTCATAAGGAAAGTTTTTCTTTCCATCAATTTTTAGAGTTAAATTTCTTTTGCCAATTGGGATAAGCACGGATTCACATAATAATCTCCTTTCTTCTCATGATTGGGCACCATAAACTCATTCCTCGCATTAGGATAAATGACATTGACGCTTTTCTTTCATTTAAAAAGCATTTTTACCCACCATTTTTTAGAATCAAAGTTCGTCTGTTAATTAGGACAAAGAAGGATTCACATAATAATCTCCTTTCCTTTCATGATTGGGCACCATAAACTCATTCTCCTCATTAGAAATGACATTATGTTTTGGTTTCATAAGAAAAACTTCTTTTTCCATCATTTTTTAGAGTTAAATTTCATTTATCATTTGGGACAACCATGGATTCACAAAGTAATCTTCTTTCTCTTCATGAATGGCACCGTAAACTCATTCTCCTTGTTAGAATAAATTACATTGACATTTTGGTTTCATAAGAAAAGCTTCTCTTTCCATCTTTTTTTAGAGTTAAATTGCATTTGTCAATTAGTAGAAACATGAATTCACATAGTAATCTCATTTCTTTTCATGAATGGGCACCATAAGCTCATTCTCCTTATTAGGATAAATGACATTGATGCTTTGGTTTCATAAGAAAAGCTTTTCTTTCCACCATTTTTTAGAGTTAATTTTTATTTATCAATTCAAGCAAACACGGATTCACATAGTACCCTCCTTTCCCTTATGATTTGGCACCGTAAACTTATTCTCCTTATTGAAATAAATGACATTGATGTTTTGGTTTCATCAAAAAATCTTCTCTTTCTACCAATTTTTAGAATTAAGGTTCATTTTTTAATTAGGAGAAACATAGATTTACATAGTAATCTCTTTTCATTTCATGATTGGGCACCATAAACTTATTCTCCTTATTGGGATAAATGACATTAACAATTTGGTTTCACAAGAAAAGCTTGTCTTTCCATCATGTTTTACAGTTAAAGTTCATTTGTCAATTATGATAAACATAGATTCACATAGTAATCTCCTTTTTTTTCATGATTAGGCATTATAAACGTATTCTCCTCATTAGGATCAATGACATTGATGCTTTGGTTTCATAAGAAAAGCTTGTTTTCCATCATTTGTCAATTGGGACAATTGTGGATTCATATAATAATCACCTTTCTATTCATGGTTGGGCACCATAAACTTATCTCCTGCATTGGGATAAATGACATTAATGTTTTTATTTCATTGAAAAGGCTTTTCTTCCCACCATCTTTTAGAATCAAAGTTTATCTTTCCATTAGGACAAAGATGGATTCAAATAACAAACTCCTTTCTTTTTATGATTGGGCACTATAAACTCATTCTACAGATTGGGATAAATAACATTATTGCTTTGGTTTCATAAGAAAAGCTTCGTTTTCCATAAGTTTTTAGAATAAAGGTTCATTTTTCAATTAGGACAAACATGGATTCACATAGTAATCTCCCTTCCTTTCATGATTGTGCACCATAAACTAATTCTCGTCATTGAGATAACTGATATTGATGGTTTGGTTTTGCAAGAAAAGCTTCTTTTTCCATCATTTTTGGGAGTTAAAGTTTATTTGTCAATAGGGACAAACATTGATTCATAAAATAATCTCATTTTTTTTCATGATTAGGCACCATAAACTCATTCCTTGTATTAGGATAAATGATATTGATGCTTTGGTTTCATAAGAAAAGCTTCTTTTTTCGCTGTTTTTCAAAATTATGGTTCAATTGTCTAGTGGGACAATCACAGATTCATATAGTAATCTCATTTCATTCCATGACTGGGTACCATAAACTCATTCTCTTCATTTGGATAAATGACACTGATGCTTTGGGTTTCATAAAAAATACTTCTTTTTCCATCATTTCCTAGAGTTAAATTTCATTTGTGAATTTGGACAAACATGGATACAAATGGTAATTTCCTTTTTTTTCATGGTTAGACACCATAAACTCATTGTCCTTATTAGGATAAATGACATTGATGCATTGGTTTAATAAGAAAAGCTTTTCTTTCCATCATTTTTTAGAGTTAAATTTCATTTGTCAATTAGGACAAACACAAATTCACATAGTAATCTCCTTTTTTCATGATTGGCCACCATAAACTCATTCTCCTCATTAGGATAAATGACATTGATGCCTTGGTTTCATAACAAAAGCTTTTATTTCCATCATTTTTTTGATTTAAAGTTTATTTTTCAATTGGGACAAACATAGATTCATATAGTAATCTATTTTTTTTCATTGTTAGGCACCATAAAATCATTCTCCTTACTAGGATAAATGACATTGATGCTTTTGTTTCATAAGAAAAGCTTCTCTTTCTATTATTTTTTAGAGTTAAATTTTATTTGTCAATTAGGACAAACACGGATTCAGAGAATAATCTCTTTTCTTTTAATGATATGGCACGTAAACTTATTCCCCGTGTTGGGATAAATGACATTAATGTTTTGGTTTCATTTAAAAAGCTTTTCTTCCCACTATTTTTTTGAATCGAAGTTCGTTTGTCAGTTAGGACAAAAACGGATTCACTAATAATTTCCTTCCTTATCATGATTGGGCATCATAAGCTCTCTCTACTCATTGGAATAGATGACATTGATGCTTTGGTTTCATAGGAAAAGCTTCTCTTTCCACCATTTCTTAGAATTAAAGTTCCTTTCTCAATTAGGACAAACACAGGTACATATAGTAATCTCCTTTCATTCCATGATTGGGCACCATAAACTCATTCTTCTCATTGGGATAAATGACATTGATGATTTGGTTTCACATGAAAAACTTATCTTTTCATCATTATTTTAGAGTTAAAGTTCATTTGTCAATTGTGACAAACACGAATTCACATAGTAATCTCCTTTCCCTTCATGATTGGGCACCATAAACTCATTCTCCTCATTAGGATAAATGACATTGATGCTTTGGTTTCATAAGAAAGCTTATCTTTACATCATTTTTTAGAGTTAAATTTTATTTGTCAATTAGGACAATCACGGATTCACATAATAATCTTCTTTCTATTCATGATTTGGCACCATAAACTCATTCCCCGCTTTGGGATAATTGACACTAATGCTTTGGTTTCATTTAAAAACCTTTTCTTCTCACCATTTTTTAGAATCGAAGTCCATTTAACACATATGACAAAGATGGATTCACATAATGATCGCCTTTCTTTTCATGATTGGCCACCATAAACTTATTCTACTCATTAGGATAAATGATATTATTGCTTTGGTTTCATAAGAAAAGCTTCTCTTTCCATCATTTTTTAGAGCTGACGTTCATTTTTCAATTGGGACTAACATGGATTAGCATAGTAATCTCTTTTCCTTTTGTGATGGGCACCATAAACTCATTCTCCTCATTGGGGTAAATAACATTGATGCTTTGGTTTCATAAGAAAAGCTTATCTTTCGATAATTATTTTGGAGTTCAAGTTCATTTCTTAATTGGGACAAACATGGATTCACATAAAAATCTAATTTTTTCTCATGATTGGGCACCATAAACTCATTTTCCTTATTACGATAAATGACATTGATGCCTTGGTTTTATAGGAAAAGCTTTTCTTTCCGCCATTTTTTAGATTTAAATTTCGTTTCTCAATTGGGACAAATATGGATGCACATAGTAATCTCCTTTCCTTTGATGATTGGGCACCATAAACTTATTCACCTTATTATGATAAGTGTCATTGATGCTTTAGTTTTATAAGAAAGGCCTCTCTTTCCACCATTTTTTAAAGTTGATTTGTCAATTGGGACAAATCTAGATTCACATAATAATCTCTTTTCTTTTCATAATTAGGCACCATAAACTCATTCTCCTCATTGCGATAAACGACATTGATGCTTTGGTTTCATAAGAAGAGCTTCTCTTTCCATCTTTTTTTTGAGTTAAAGTTCATTTGTTAATTGGGGCAAAATAAATATTCACATGGTAATGTCATTTCTTTTCATTATTACGCATCACAAACTCATTCTCCTCACTAGGATAAAAGACATTAATGCTCTGGTTTCATAAGAAAAGCTTTTTTTTCCATCATTTTTTAGAGTTAATTTCATTTGTTAATTGTGATAGACACGGATTCACATAGTAATCTCCTTTGTTTTCTTGAATGGGCACTATATATTCATTCTCCTCATTAGGATAAATGACATTGATGTTTTGGTTTCAAAAGAAAGTCTTCTCTTTCCATCATTTTTTAGAGTTAAATTTCTTTTGTCAGTTAGGACAAATGCGGATTCACATAGTAATCTCCTTTTTATTCATGATTGGGCACTATAAACTCATTCTACTCATTAGGTTAAATGACTTTGTTGCTTTGGTTTCATAGGAAAAGCTTTTCTCTTTCCACCATTGTTTAGAATTAAAGTTTATTTCTCAATTAGGACAAACATGGATTCACTTAGTAATCTTCGTTCATTTCATGATTGGGCACCGTAAGCTCATTCTCCTCGTTGAGATAAATGACATTGGTGATTGGTTTCATATGAAAAGCTTGTCTTTCCTTCACTTTTTGGAGTTAAAGTTCATTTTCCAATTATGACAAACACGAATTCACATAGTAATTTTTGTTTTTTTCATGATTAGGCACCATAAACTCATTCTCCTGATTAGGATAAATGACACTACTACTTTGGTTTCATAATAAAGCTTTTTTTTCCATTATTGTTTAGAGTTAAATTTGATTTGTCAATTAGGACAAACGGGGATTCACTCAATAATCTCTTTTCTATTCATGATTGGGTAGCATAAACTCAATTTTCATATTGGGGTAAATGATATTGATGCTTTCGTCTCATTTAAAAAACTTTTCTTCCCGTCATTTTTTGGAATCAAAGTTCATGTACCAATTAGGATAAAGGCGGATTCATATAATAATCTCCTTCCTTTTCATGATTGGGCACTATAACTCATTCTACTCATTGGGATAAATGAAATTGTTGCTTTAGTTTCATAAGAAAAGCTTCATTTTCCACCATTTTTTAGGACTAAAGTTTGTTTCTCAATTATGACAAACATGGATTCATATAGTAATCTCCTTTCTTTTCATGATTGGGCACCATAAATTCATTCTCTATATTGGGATAAATGAAATTGATGCTTTGGTTTCATAAGAAAAGCTTATCTTTCCATCATTTTTTAGAGTTAAAGTTTATTTATCGATTACGACAAGCATGGGTTCGTGTAATAATCTACTTTTTTTTTCATGATTGGGCACCATAAACTCATTCTCCTCATTAGGATAAATGACATTGATGCTCTGGTTTTATAAGAAAAGCTTTTCTTTCCATCATTTTTTAGAGTTAAATTTCTTTTGCCAATTGAGACAAACATGGCTAACAAAATAATCTCCTTTCTTTTAATGATTAGGCACCATAAATTTATTCCTTACATTGGGATAAATGACGTTGATGTTTTGCTTTCATTTAAAAGGTTTTTCTTCCTACCAATTTCTAGAATCAAAGTTCATTCATCAATTAGGACGAAGTTGGATTCATACAATAATCTATTTTCCTTTCATGATTGGGCATCATAAACTTGCTCTACTGATTGGGATAATTAACATTATTGTTTTGGTTTCATAGGAAAAGCTTTTTTTTTCATCATTTTTAGAGATAAAGTTTATTTGTCAATTGGGACAAACACGGATTCACAAATTAATCTCATTTCTTTTCATGATTGGGCACCAAAGCCATTCTCCTCATTAGATAAATGATGTTAATGCTTTGGTTTCGTAAGAAAATTGACTTTTTTCATCATTTTTTAGAGTTAAATTTCACTTGTCAATTGGGACAAATGCGACTTCAGATAGTAATCTCTTTTCCTTATGTGATTGGGTGCCATAAACTCATTCTTCCATTGGGATAAATGACACTGATGTTTTGGTTTCATAAGAAAAGCTTCTCTTTCTACCATTATTTAGAATTAAAGTTTTCTTATCAATTAAGACAAACATGAATTCATATAGTAATCTCCCTCTATTTTAGGATTGGGTACCATAAACTCATTCTCCTTATTGAGATAAATGACATTGATGATTTGGTTTCATATGAAAAGCTTATCTTTCCATCATTTTTAGAGTCAAATTTATTTGTCAATAGGGACAAACATGGATTCACATAGTAATCTCCATTCCTTTCATGATTGAGCACAATAAACTCATTCTCCTCATTAGGATAAATGACATTGGCGTTTTGGTGTCATAAGAAAAACTTCTATTTCCATCATTTTTTAGAGTTAAATTTCATTTGTTAATTAGGATAAATGCAGATTCACATAGCACTCTCTTTTCCTTCCATGATTGGGCACCATAAACTCATTCTCCTTCATAGGATAAATGACATTGATGCTTTGGTTTCATAAGAAAGCTTCTCTTTTCATCATTTTCTAGAGTTAAATTTGATTCGTCAATTGGGACAAATATAGATTCTTGTAGTAACGCTTTTTTTTGCACGATTGGGCATCGTAAACTTATTCTACCATTGGGATAAATGACATTGATGCTTTGGTTTCATAAGAAAAGCTTCTCTTTCCACCCTTTTTTAGAATTAAAGTTCATTTCTCAATTGGGACAAACACAGATTCACATAGTAATCTTCTTTCATTTCATGATTGGGCACCATAAAGTCATTTTCCTCATTGCGATAAATTACATTGATGGTTTGGTTTCATGTGCAAAGCTTGTCTTTCCATGATTTTTTAAAGTTAAAGTTAATTTATCAATTGGGATAAACACGAATTGACATAGTAATCTCCTTTTCTTTCATGATTGGGGACCATAAACTCATTCTCCTCAATAGGATAGATGATGTTGATACTTTGGTTTCATAAAAAAAAAATTTCTTTCTAACATTTTTAGATTTCAACTTCATTTGTTGATTGGGATAAATATGGATTCACATAATAATCTTTTTTCTATTCCTGATTGGCTGCCATAAACTCATCTTCCATATTAGGATAAATGACATTAATGCTTTCATTTCATTTAAAAAGCTTTTTTTCCTACTATTTTTTAGAAACGAAGTTGATCTATCAATTAGGACAGAGACAGATTCAAATAATAATCTCTTTCATTTTCATGATTGGTCACCATAAGCTCGTTCTACTTATTGGGATAAATGACACTGTTGCTTTGATTTCATAAGAAAAGTTTTCTTTCTACCATTATTTAGAATTGAAGTTCATTTCTCCATTAGGAAAAACACAAATTCACATAGTAATCTCCTTTACTGGGCACCATAAACTCATTCTCCTTGTTAGGATAAATGACATTGATGATTTGGTTTCATACGAGAGGCTTATCTTTCCATCATTTTTTAGAGTTGAAGTTTATTTGCCAATAGGGACAAACACGGATTCATATAATCATCTCCTTTCCTTTCATGATTAGGCATCATAAACTCATCCTCCTCATTAGGATAAATGATGTTGATGCTTTGGTTTTGTAAAAAAAGGTTTTTTTTCCATCATTTTTTAGAGTTAAATTTCATTTGTCAATTGGGACAAATGCAAATTCACATGGTAATCTCTTTTCCTTCCATGATTGGGTGCCATAAACTCATTCTCCTTAGTAGGATAAATGACATTGATACTTTAGTTTCATAAGAAAAGCTTTTCTTCCCATCATTTTTTAGAGTGAAATTTCATTCATCAACTGGGAAAAATGTAGATTCTCATAGTTATCACCTTTCTTTGCATGATTGGGCAACCTAAACTCATTCTTCAATTAGGATAAATGACATTGACACTTTGGTTTCATAAGAAAAGCTTTTCTTTTCACCATTTTTTAGAATTAAAGTTCATTTCTAAACTAGGGCAAATATGGATTCATATAGTAATCTCTTTCGTTTCCTGATTAGCACCATAAATTCATTCTCCTTTTTGGGATAAATGACATTGATGACTTGGTTTCATACGAAAAGCTTGTCTTTCCATCATTTTTTAGAGTTAATGTTCATTTGTCAATAGGGAGAAACATGGATTCACATAGTAATCTCCTTTCCTTTCATGATTGGGCACCATAAACTCATTCCCTTTATTAGCATAAATGACGTTAATGCCTTAGTTTCAAAAGAAAAGCTTTTCTTTCCATCATTTTTTAGAGTTAAATTTCATTTATCAATTGGGACGAACATAGATTCACATAGTAATCTCTTTTCCTTCAATGATTAAGCACCATAACTCATTCTCCTTAGTAGGAGAAATGAGATTGATGATTTGGTTTCATACGAAAGCTTCTCTTTCCATCTTTTTTTAGAGTTAAAGTTCATTTGTCAATAGGGACAAACACATAGTAATCTTCTTTCAGTTCATGATTGGGCACCGTAAACTTATTCTCCTTCTTAGGGTAAATGACATTGATGATTTGGTTTCATATGCAAAGCTTGTCTTTCCATGATTTTTTAGAGGTAAAGTTTATTTGTCAATTGGGATAAAGACGGATTCATATAGTAATCTCCTTTCCTTTCATGATTAGGCATCATAAACTCATTCTCCTCATTAGGATAAATGATGTTGATGCTTTAGTTTAATAAGAAAAGCTTTTCTTTTCAACATTTTTTAGGGTTAAATTTCAATTATCAATTAGGACAAACGTAAATTCACATAGTAATATCCTTTCCTTTCATGATGGGCACCATAAATTTATTCTCCTCAGTAGGATAAATGACATTGATGCTTTGGTTTCATAAGACAAGCTTCTTTTTCTACCATTTTTCAGATTCAAATTTCATTTATTGATTAGGACAAATGCAGATTCACATATTAGTCCCTTTCTGTTTATGATTGACCACCATAAACTCATTTTTCACATTGGGATAAATGACATTGATGCTTTCGTTTCATTTAAAAAGCTTTTCTTCCCACTAATTTTTAAAATTGAAGTTCAACTGCCAATTAGAACAATGGTGGATTCACATAATAATCTCTTTCCTTTTCATGATTAGGCACCATAGACCCGTTCTACTCATTAGGATAAATGACATTGTTGCTTTGGTTTCATAAGAAAAGTTTTTTTTCCACAATTTTTTAGAATTAAAGTTCTTTTCTCAATTAGGACAAGCGCAAATTAACATAGTAATCTCTTTTCATTTCATGATTGGTTACCACAAACTCATTTTCCTATTGGGATAAATGACATTGATGGTTTCGTTTCATAAGAAAATCTTCTTCTTCCAGCATAGTTTAGAATTAAAGTTCATTTCTCAATTGGGACAAACACGGATTCATATAGTAATCTTCTTTCGTTTCATGATTGGGCACCATAAACTCATTCTCCTTGTTGGGATAAAATATTGATGATTTGGTTTCATATGCAAAGCTTGTCTTTCTATGATTTTTTAGAGCTAAAATTTCTTTGTCAATTAGGATAAACATGGATTCACATAGTAATCTCTTTTCCTTTCATGATTAGGCACCATAAACTCATTCTCCTCATTAGGATAAATGACATTGATGCTTTGGTTTAATAAGAAAAGCTTCTCTTTTCATCATTTTTTAGAGTTAAATTTTATTTGTCAATTAGGACAAATGCTGATTCATATAGTAATGTCTTTTCCTTTCATTATTGGGCACCATAAACTCATTCTCTTTAGTAGGATAAACGAGGTTGATGCTTTGATTTCATAAGAAAAGTTTCTCTTTCCATCATTTTTTAGATTTAAATTTCATTTGTCAATTGGGACAAATGTGGATTCATATATAATATTCTTTCTATTCATGATTGGACACCATACACTCATTTCCTACATTGGGATAAAAGACATTGATACTTTTGTTTCATTTAAAATGCTTTTTTTCCCACCATTTTTTAGAACTAAAGTTTGTCTGTCAATTAGGAAAAAGATGGATTCACATAATAATCTCCTTCCTTTTCATGATTAGGCACTATAAACTTGTTCTACTCATTAGGATAAAAGACATTGCTACTTTTGTTTCATAAGAAAAGCTTCTTTTTTTACCATTTTTTAGAATTAAAGTTTATTTCTTAATTGAGACAAACACAGATTCATATAGTAATCTCCTTTCGTTTCATGATTGGGCACCATAAACTCATTCTGCCAATGGGATAAATGACATTGATGCTTTGGTTTCATAAGAAAAGCTTCTCTTTCCACATTTTTTTAGAATTCAAGTTTGTTTCTCAATTTGGACAAACATGGGTTCAGATTGTAATCTCTTTTCATTTCATGATTGGGCACCATAAACTCATTGTCCTCATTGGGATAAATGACATTGATGATTCAGTTCCATACGAAAAGCTTATCTTTCTATCATTTTCTAGAGTGAAAGTTCGTTTGTCAATTATGACAAACATGGACTAACATAGTAATCTCCTTTCTTTTCGTGATTGGCTACTATAAATTGTTTTTCTTATTAGGGTAAATGACATTGATGTTATGGCTTCATAAGAAAAGCTTCTCTTTCCATCATTTTTTAGAGTTAAAGTTCATTTGTCAATTAGGACAAATATAGATTCATATAGTAATCTCCTTTCTTTTCATGATTAGGCAGCATAAACTTATTCTCCTTATTGTGATAAATGATATTGGTGCTTTGGAAAGGCTTCTTTTCCCATCATTTTTAGAGTTAAATTTTATTTGTCAATTGGGATAAATACGGATTCACATAGTAATCTCCTTTCTTTTCATGATTGGGTACCATAAACTCATTCCCCTCACTAGGATAAATGACATTGATGCTTTGGTTTTATAAGAAAAACTTCTCTTTCATCAATTTTAGAGTTAAATTTCATTTATCAGTTAGGATAAACATGGATTCCCATACCAATCTCCTTTTTCTTCATGATTGCGCACCATAAACTTATTTCCTGCATTGGGATAAATGACAATGATACTTTGCTTTCATTTAAAATGTTTTCCTTCCGACCAATTTTTGGAATCATTATTCATCTCTCAATTAGGACAAAGATGGATTCACATAATAATCTCCTTTCTCCTCATGATTGGGCACCATAAACTCATTCTACTTATTGGGATAAATGACATTAATGCTTTAGCTTCATAAGAAAAGCTTTTTTTTCCACCATTTTTTACAATTAAAGTTTGTCTCTCAATTAGGACAAATGCGGTTTCACATAGAAATCTCTTTTTTTCTCATGATTGGGCACAATAAACTTATTCTACTCATTGGGATAAATGATAGTGTTGCTTTTGCTTCATAAGAAAGGCCTCTCTTTCCTCTATTTTTTAGAATTAAAGTTCATTTTCTCAATTAGGACAAGCACAGATTCACATGATAATCTATTTTCTTTTCATGAGTGGGCACTATAAACTCGTTCAATTCATTGCAAAAAATAACGTCGATACTTTGGTTTCATAAGAAAAGCTATTCTTTCCATTATTTTTTAAAGTTCATTTGTTAATTGCGACAAACACAAATTTACATAGTAATCTCCTTTCTTTTCATGATTGGCCACCACCAAAAACTCATTCTCCTCATTAGGATAAATGACATGATGCTTTGGTTTCATAGGAAATGCTTTTCTTTCCAATATTTTTTAGAGTTAAATTTCATTTGCCAATTAGGACAAATAAGGATTCATATAATAATCTCATTTCTTTTCATGACTGGGCACCATAAACTCATTCCCCGTATTAGGATAAATGACATTATTACTTTGCTTTCATTTAAAAAGCTTTTCTTTTCACCATTTTTTAGAATCAAAGTTTATCTTTCAATTAAAAGAAGGGCTCATATAGTAATCTCTTTTCTTTTCTTGATTGGGCATAATAAACTCGTTCTATTCATTAGGATAAATGACACTGTTGCTTTGGTTTCATAAGAATAGCTTATATTTCCATCATTTTTTAAAATCAAAGTTCATTTGTCAATCAGGAAAAAGATGGATTCACATGACAATCTTCTTTCTCTTCATGAGTAGGTGCCATAAACCCGTTTTACTCATTAGGATTAATGATATTGTTGCTTTGTTTTCATAAGAAAAGCTTCTCTTTCCATTATTTTTAGAATTAAAGTTTCATTTCTCAATTGGGACAAACAAGGATTCACGTAGTAATCTCTTTTCTTTTCATGATTGGGCACCATAAACTCATTCTCCCCATTGGGATAAATGTCATAAATGTCAATGATGCATTGGTTTCATAAGAAAAGCTTCTCTTTCCATTATTTTTAAGAGTTAAAGTTCATTTGTCAATTAGGACAAACACGGATTCACATAGTAATTTCCTTTCTTTTCATGATTGGCCACCACCATAAACACATTCTCCTCATTAGGATAAAAGATATTGATGCTTTGGTTTCATAGGAAAAGCTTTTCTTTCCAACATTTTTTAGAGTTAAATTTCATTTTCCAATTAGGGCAAACATGGATTCACATAATAATCTCATTTCTTTCCATGATTAGGCACCATAAACTCATTTCATGCATTGGGATAAATGACATCGTTGCTTTGCTTTCATTTAAAATGCTTTTCTTCCCATCATTTTTTAGAATCAAAGTTCATCTTTCAATTAGGATAAAGATGAATTCAGATAATAATCTTTTTTTTCATCATTGGGCATAAACTCATTCTACTCTTTGGGATAAATGACATTGTTGCTTTGGTTTCACAAGAAAAGCTTATCTTTCCACCATTTTTTAGAATCAAAATTTGTTTGTCAATTAGGACAAAGACGGATTCAGATAATAATAATCTTTGTCTTCATGATTGGGCACCATAAACTCATTCTACTTATTGGGATAAATGATATTGTTCCTTTGATTTCATAAGAAAAGCTTCTCTTTCCAACAATTTTTAGAATTAAAGTTTGCTTTTCAATTGGGACAATCATCTTTCTCTTCATGATTGGGCACCATTCGTTCTCCTCATTAGGATAAATGACGTTTATGCTTTGGTTTCATAAGAAATGCTTCTCTTTCCATTATTTTTTAGATTTAAAGTTCACTTATCAATTGGGACAAATAAGGATTCACATAGTAATCTCCTTTTTTTTTATGATGGGCACCACCATAAACTTATTCTCCGCATTAGGATAAATGACATTGATGTTTTGGTTTTATAGGAAAAGTTTCTCATCCCAACATTTTTTAGAGTTAAATTTCATTTGCTAATTGGAATAGACACGTATTCACATAATAATATCATTTCTTTCAAAGATTGGGCACAATAAACTCATTCTCCACATTGGGATAAATGACATTATTGCTTTGCTTTCATTTAAAAAGCTTTTTTCCCACCATTTTTTAGAGTCAAGTTTATCTTTCAATTAGGATAAAGATGGATTCCCATAATAATCTCTTTTTTTTCTTAATTGGGCACAATAAACTCATTCTACTTATTATGATAAATGATATTGGTGCTTTAGTTTCTTAAGAAAGCTGTTCTTTCCACCATTTTTTAGAATTAAAGTTTGCTTCTCAATTGGGAAAAACATGGATTCACGTAGTATCTCATTTCTCTTCATGATTGGGCACCATAAACTCATTCTCCTTATTAGGATAAATGACATTGATGCTTTGGTTTCTTAAGAAATGCTTTTTTCCCATTATTTTTTAGAGTTAAAGTTTATTTGTTAGTTGGGATAAATATGGATTCACACAGCATTCTCTTTTTTTCATGATTGGCCACCACCATAAACTCATTCTCCTCATTAGGATATATGACATTGATGCTTTGGTTTCATGGGAAAAGCTTCTCTTTCCAACATTTTTTAGAGTTAAAATTCATTTGTCAATTGGGATAAACATGGATTCACATAATAATCTTATTTATTTCCATGATTGCGCACCACAAACTCATTCCCTACATTGGGATAAATTACATTGTTGCTTTGCTTTCATTTAAAAAGCTTTTCTTCCCACCATTGTTTAGAATCAAAGTTCATCTTTCAATTAGGATAAAGATGGATTCACATAATAATCTCTTTTTCTTTTCATGATTGGGCATAATAAACTCTTTCTACTCATCGGGATAAATGGCTTTGTTGTTTTGGTTTCATAAGAAAAGCTTATCTTTCCACCATTTTTTCGAATCAAAGTTCGTTTGTTAACTAGGATAAAGACGGATTCACATAAAAATCTTTTTTCCCTTCAGATATGGCACCATAAACTCGTTCTACCCATTAGGATAAATGATATTGTTGCTTTGGTTCCATAAGAAAAACTTCTCTTTTCACTATTTTTTAGAATTAAAGTTCGTTTCTCAATTAGGAGAAACACGGATTCATAGAGTAATTTCCTTTCTTTTCATGATTGGGCACCATAAACTCATTCTCCTTATTAGGATAAATGACATTGATACTTTGGTTTCATAAGAAAAGCTTCTCTTTCTATTATTTTTTAGAGTTAAAGTTCATTGGTGAATTAGGACAAACATAGATTCACATAGTAATCTCTCTTTTTTTTATAATTGGGTATCATAAAGTCATTCTCCTTATTAGGATAAATGACATTGATGCTTTGGTTTCATAAGAAAAGCTTCTCTTTCCATCTTTTTTAGAGTTAAATTTCATTCGTCAATTGGGACAAACATAGATTCACATAACAATCTTCTTTCTTTTCATGATTGGACACCATAAACCCATTCCCCATATTGGGATAAATGAGTTTGATGCTTTGGTTTCATTAACAAAGCATTTCCTTCTGCCATTTTTTAGAATCAAAGTTCGTCTGCCAATTAGAACAATAGCAAATTTACATAATTATCCCCTTGTTAAGGCAAATTCGTGATTGGGCTTCATAAACTAGTTTTACTTGTTGAGGTAAATGACAATGTTGCTTTGGCTTCACAAAAAAAACTTCTTTTTCCATTTCTTAGAATTAAAGTTTGTTTCTCGATTAGGAAAACATGGATTTGCATAGTAATCTCCTTTTATTTCATGATTGGGCACCATAAACTCATTCTCCACATTGGGATAAATGTAATTAATGTTTAATTTCTTAAGAAAAGCTTCTCTTTTCATCATTTTTTTGTGTTAAAGTTCATTCGTCAGTTGGGACAAACCTAGTTTCACATAATAATCTTCTTTTTTTTCATGATTAGGTACTATAAACTCATTCTCCTCACTGGGGTAAATGACATTGACGTTTGGTTTGATAAGAAAAGCTTCCTTTTCCATTATTTTTTAGAGTTAAAAATCATTCATCAGTTCGGACAAACCTAGTTTCACATAATAATCTCTGTTCTTTTCATGATTAGGCACCATAGACTTATTCTCCTCATTGGGATAAATGACATTGATGCTTTGGTTTGATAAGAAAAGCTTATTTTTCGTCATTTTTTAGAGTTAAAATTCATTTTTTCAATTGGGGCAAAATGTAATAATCTGTTTTTTTTTTCATGATTAGGCACCATAAACTAATTCCTTGTATTTGGATAAATGACATTGATGCTTTGCTTTCATTTAAAAAGCTTTTCTTCCCACCATTTTTTAGAGTCAAAGTTCATCTATCAATTAGGATGAAGATGGATTCACATAATAATCTCCTTTCCTTTCATGATTAAGCACCGTAAACTCGTTCTACTTATTAGTATAAATAGCATTATTGCTTTGGTTTCATAAAAAAAAACTTCTCTTTCCATCATTTTTTACAAATAAAGTTTATTTCTCAATTGGGATAAACATGGATTCACATAGTAATCTCTTTTTCTTTCATGATTGGGCATAAACTCATTCTCATTATTGAGAAATGACATTGATGCTTTGGTTTCATAAGAAAACCTTTTGTTTCCATCATTTTTCAAAATTAAGTTTATTTGTCAATTGGGAAAAACATGGATTCATATAGTAATCTCCTTTCTTTTCATGATTGGGCACCAAAAACTTATTCTCCTTATTGGGATAATTGACATTGATGCTTCGGTTTCATAGGAAAAGCTTCTCCTTCCATCATTTTTTTATAGTTAAATTTTATTTTTCATTTGGGATGAACACGAATTTACATAATAATCTACTTTCTTTTCATGATTAAGCACCATAAACTCATTATCCGTATTGGGATAAATGACATTGTTGCTTTGGTTTCATAAGAAAAGCTTTTCTTTCCACCATTTTTTAAAATCAAAGTTCATTTCTCCATTAGGGCAAAGGCGGATTCACATAATAATCTTTTTTCTTTTCATGATTGGACACCATAAACTCATTCTACTCATAGAGATAAATGACATTGATATTTGTTTCATAAGAAAAGCCCTTCTTTCCATCATTTTTTAGAGTTAGAGTTTATTCCTCTAATGGGACGAACACAGATTCATATAGTACTCTGCTTTCTTTTCAAGATTAGGCACCATAAACTCATTCTCCTAATTAGGATAAATGACATTGATGCCTTGGTTTCATAAGAAAGGCTTCTCTTTCCATATCTTTTAGAGTTAAATTTCATTGTCAATTAGGACAAACATGGATTCATATAATAATCTCCCTTCCTTTCATGATTTAGCACCATAAACTCATTCCCCGTATTAGAATAAATGACATTGATGCTTTGTTTTCATTTAAAAAGCTTTTCTTCCCATCATTTTTTAGAGTTAATATTCATCTATTAATTAGGACAAAAATGGATTCACTTAATAATCTCCTTTCTTTTCATGACTGGGCTCTATAAACCAATTCTACTCATTGGGATAAACAATTGTTGCTTTGGTTTCATAAGAAAAGCCTCTCCTTCTATCATTTTTTAGAATTAAATTTTGTTTCTCTCAATTGGCATAAAGACGGATTCATATATTAATCGCCCTTCATTTTATGATTGGGCACCTTAAACATATTGTTATTATTTGGATAAATGACATTAATGCTTTGGTTTCAAGAGAAAAGCTTCTCTTTCCATCATTTTTTAGTGTTAAAGTTCGTTTCTCAATTGAGACAAACATGGAATCACTTAGTAACCTCCTTTCATTTCATTATTGGGCTCCATAAACTCATTGTACTAATTGGGATAAATGACGTTGCTGCTTTAGTTTCATAAGAAAAGCTTCTCTTTCTACTATTTTTTTAGAAATAAAGTTTGTTTTTCAATTGGGACAACCATGGATTCACATAGCAATCTCCTTTCCTTTCATGATTGGGGATAATAAACTCATTCTCCTCATTACGATAATTGACATTGATGCCTTGGTTTCATAGCAAAAGCTTCTCTTTCCATCATTTTTTATAATTAAATTTCATTTGCCAATTACGACAAATATGGATTCATATAAAAATCTTCTTTCTTTTCATGATTGGGCACCATAAACTCATTCCCCATATTAGGATAAATGACATTGATGCTTTGGTTTCATTTAAAATGTTTTTCTTCCCACTATTTTCTAGAATCAAATTTTATCTATCAAGTAGGCCAAAGATGGATTCACATAATAATCTACTTTCATTTCATGATTGGGCATAATAAACTCGTTCTACCCATTGGGATTAATGACATTATTGCTTTGGTTTCATAAGCAAAGCTTCTCACTCCACCATTTTTCAGTATTAAAGTTTGTTTCCTAATTGGGACAAACACAGATTCACATAGTAATCTCTTTCATTTTCATGGTTAGGCATTGTAAACTCATTCTCCTCATTGGGATAAATGACATTGATGCATTGGTTTCATAAGAAAGGCTTCTCTTTGCATCATTTTTTAGAGTTAAAGTTCATTCCTCAATTAGGACAGGCATAGGTTCTCATAGAAATCTCCTTTCTTTCCAAGATTAGGCACCATAAATTAATTTTCCTCATTAGGATAAATGACATTGGTGCATTGGTTTCATAAGAAATGCTTTTCTTTCCGCCATTTTTCAGAGTTAAAGTTTATTTGTCAATTAGGACAAATATGAATTCATATAGTAATCTCCTTTCATTTCATGATTGGGCACCATAAACTTGTTCTCCTTACTA